>CAJQZP010000311.1:0-21854 GCA_907164705.1 Parnassius apollo | reverse complement strand
CAAAAACAAAATTGTTGCAATTAGAAAGAGCTCAACGTGCCTTAGTAAAGACAATGTACTTTTTGCCTTATAAATTCCCAACAAAAAGCCTGTATTTAAAAACTGATATACTAAGTATAAGAAAATTATATATTTTGCACACAATATTAAAAAAGGATAAAGGTTTGATTTTAGACCCGAATATTTTGAACAAAAGAAGAAAAGTCATTGTACTTAATTCATTTTGTGTTAAAACTGCATTCGCTAGACGTCAGTTCATTAACCAATCTATCTATCTATATAATTTTGTCAACAAAAAGCTTAATATTTACTGTAGAAATGCCAAGGACTGCAAGATTTTGATTATAAATTGGCTAAAGACCCTGTCTTACGAAGACACAGAAAAACTTATGTTTCGACACATAGGGTGAGAGAGAGAGAAAAACCACACAACACACACATACACACACACACACACACACACACACACACACACACACACACACACACACACACACACATTTATTTTTGAATATTGTATTTTCTATTTTTTTTTTTTTTGTATAATATTTTTTTATGTAATCTCACGTCTCTTGAACGTTTTGTTTGGCTATGGAAGAGCGGGAGTCTCTGACACAAGTGCCTTAAGGTACTTAAAAGATGCTCCCTACCCTATGCAAATTGTAAATAACAAGAGAAATAAACTATTATTATTATTATTATATTATTATAATTCAAATGAAACTCAAAATGGTTTTGCGCCGGAAATTTTCGTTTCTTTCAAATATCTTTTGTGCATGCACGTTACATTTTCATCAAGTGTAAAAAATGTTGACTGGAAATAAATTGCCTTGTCTTACCTAAAAAAGTGAGCAAGAATTTAAAAACCGAATATTTCTGACAGATCGCTTATTTGTGAAACGTTATGTGAAGCAACACAATGCATAATAGCCTGTTTTCGTTTATTCAACAATCTCTAGGTACAAATATGAGTAAAACATACGGCATATTTTTATTTTTATTTAATTTTTTTTGTCGTTCATAATTTATCATATATTTTATTTCTTATGAAGTGACAAGAATATTATGTTTCTAAAGCTAAATTTTTACGTGAATATGTAATATATTAACTCTAGCATCTCTATATACTAAATGTAAATGCTACGAACAAACACAAGCTATTATTTATTACCAGCTACTCCTAAGATATGAAATGAAATGAACATTTATTTGCTTTGAAAAAGGGTACATTTAGGTGGTTATTGTAAATTTTAGTTCAGCTTTTTCAGCCATCTATGGATAGCCTGCAAATACATTTTTTATAATTAAGTTTACTATATTAAAATATCGAATTCAATTAAAATATTCATCATAAAATAGTCATCAATTGCAAATTACCAATACTAATACCAATACATACAAATTTAAAAATAATTAAACTTTTATAAAAAATTTAACTTTTATAACAAAGTCCCAGAAAATATATAGAGCCAAGCTATCAAATGTAGTGTTATGCTACTTACATACCATTTTACACTATTTTGAATTTATTTTTCCATTTTGTTTTTGATTTTCTGCATTAGCCTCAAAACTGGATATTTTGCATCACTTTTATTTTCATAGGATCCTGTAACGTTTTTAAACCATAAGAACACAATAACAAATCATTTTCACTTCGTATTTTCACGTTATCAGCACTTTTTAAATCGGTGTCAATGGAGTCTACCTTTTTCGATCTTTTATTTAGTTCTCCGTAACTCTACAATTTCGGGTTTCGTGCGCGCTCTTGCGCTACCTTTTTTCCTATATAAATAATATCTCATTTTTTCACTTAAATCTTGCCGTTTCTGTATTACGAGCTTAAAACCAAAATTTGACATGTTTTGACATCGTTGTTTATCTGGTTGTCGTGGCAATTTTTATTCAAATATTGTTACCGGCCTGATGTTTTTACTTCAAAAAATACTCTTTTCTTCTTGGCCATTTACAAAAATTTGCTTTTAATTTAAATAATTTCAAATAATTTCTCGTTCTTATCCCAGATCCGTCAAAAAGTATAAAAGCCGAAGAATCGGCCGATAGAGGTCCTCACTTCAGCTTTGATACGAGAAGCACCTCTTAAAGGCTTTATCCGCACTGCCTCGGGATCTTGCAAGCCTTCTCCTGAAGTCGTCGCCTAGCCACGCCTACGCCTCCACCTATTAGTGCCCGCGCTATCTTCGGCCGCTGAGCGTGTTTGTCTCAAGCGCTGCGTGTTCCTACTCCAGACGCTGCGTGTCTACTCCGGACGCTGTGTGTGTCTACTCCGGATGCTGCGTGTATCTGCTCCGGGCGTTGCGTGGGCCTACTCCAAGCGCTGCGTGTACCTTCTCCAGACGCTGCATGTGCTTTCTCCAGATTCTGCGTGTACCTAGAGCAGGCGCTGCGCACCTATCATAGGCATAGCCTGTGCATACTTCGTTGCAGTATCTTTATTTTTGTTATTTTTTTTTAATAATATTGTAAATCACTATCATCATTACAGCCCATCATCACCTTCATACCTTTTTTTATAAAAGAAACTGTAAATCTTTTCAAATTTTTAAATAATTTATTTTATTTTTGGTTGTTTTGTTGTAGTTAGGTTAGGTTATTTAGTTTTTAATTGTCGCTTCACGACAATTTGGCGCCCGACGTAAAAGTTCTTCTTTTCTTCACCTTAGCTACGCCTTATCCATTTCCTTTTGATTGAATTGCTTTCTCTTTCGTTCTTAACTCTTTATTTACTCATCCTTATCATATCTTCCAAATTCTAAAACAAAACTTCATCTAGTTTTTCAACTTATCTGGATTATATTTAGACCTACATATAACACTTACTTTTCATCACCTTAATATTTTTATTCTAGAGAACTTAAAGAGGTACTATCTTCCAAATTCTAAAACAAAACTTCATCTAGTTTTTCAACTTATCTGGATTATATTTAGACCTACATATAACACTTACATTCATCACCTTAATATTTTTATTCTAGAGAACTTAAAGAGGTACTATCTTCCAAATTCTAAAACAAAACTTCATCTAGTTTTTCAACTTATCTGGATTATATTTGGACCTGCATATAACACTTCACTTACATTCATCACTTTAATATTTTTATTCTAGATAACTTAAAGAGGTACAATTTTTAATTAAATTTTTATTTTCTAAAATTAACTTTGCACTTAATTATAACAATGAAATGGGTTATTAAGTACGAATTCCTTAACAAGGCTGAACTCGAATACGAAGTGAAGATTAGATGTGAGGAACCAGCTAATACTGTTTTGCATGACACTACATTTGTATATATGTTTGTATATTTGTATATATGTTTGTATATATGTATAATTGTTACCTGATTAATTTCTTTATCTTTATCTTCACTCAGGAGCGGATGACAACTCCTTAAATAAGCCTGAATGTTCTTTTAGTGATGTTGCTCATCTCTGGCTTTGAGCCCTACCGCTCTGGCCGTTCTTAATCTTTACTTAAGTCATAGCGACTAAAGCTTGCTTAAGATTAATTTCTTTAACTTTATCTTCACTCAGGAGCGGATGACAACTCCTTAAATAAGCCTGGATGTCCTTTCGAATTTTTTTTTCCACGCAGGAGCGGATGACAACTCCTTAAATAAGCCTGAATGTCCTTTCGAAAACACACTTTTAGAGTGGTAGTCATTGAATGTGAACTCCACCCTTACCTGAATGCAGATGATGAATGTAAGAGATGGTATATCTGATTTTGCCTGGTGATGTCTGTTACTGCAAAGCTGTGTTTTTATGGTTTGTTTTAGAATGTACATATCAAAATTTTTGCTGAGTCAAAAATTTTCCAGGGTCGGGGGGAAAATGTAGTGTTATGCTACTTACATACCATTTTACACTATTTTGAATTTATTTTTCCATTTTGTTTTTGATTTTCTGCATTAGCCTCAAAACTGGATATTTTGCATCACTTTTATTTTCATAGGATCCTGTAACGTTTTTAAACCATAAGAACACAATAACAAATCATTTTCACTTCGTATTTTCACGTTATCAGCACTTTTTAAATCGGTGTCAATGGAGTCTACCTTTTTCGATCTTTTATTTAGTTCTCCGTAACTCTACAATTTCGGGTTTCGTGCGCGCTCTTGCGCTACCTTTTTTCCTATATAAATAATATCTCATTTTTCACTTAAATCTTGCCGTTTCTGTATTACGAGCTTAAAACCAAAATTTGACATGTTTTGACATCGTTGTTTATCTGGTTGTCGTGGCAATTTTTATTCAAATATTGTTACCGGCCTGATGTTTTTACTTCAAAAATACTCTTTTCTTCTTGGCCATTTACAAAAATTTGCTTTTAATTTAAATAATTTCAAATAATTTCTCGTTCTTATCCCAGATCCGTCAAAAAGTATAAAAGCCGAAGAATCGGCCGATAGAGGTCCTCACTTCAGCTTTGATACGAGAAGCACCTCTTAAAGGCTTTATCCGCACTGCCTCGGGATCTTGCAAGCCTTCTCCTGAAGTCGTCGCCTAGCCACGCCTACGCCTCCACCTATTAGTGCCCGCGCTATCTTCGGCCGCTGAGCGTGTTTGTCTCAAGCGCTGCGTGTTCCTACTCCAGACGCTGCGTGTCTACTCCGGACGCTGTGTGTGTCTACTCCGGATGCTGCGTGTATCTGCTCCGGGCGTTGCGTGGGCCTACTCCAAGCGCTGCGTGTACCTTCTCCAGACGCTGCATGTGCTTTCTCCAGATTCTGCGTGTACCTAGAGCAGGCGCTGCGCACCTATCATAGGCATAGCCTGTGCATACTTCGTTGCAGTATCTTTATTTTTGTTATTTTTTTTAATAATATTGTAAATCACTATCATCATTACAGCCCATCATCACCTTCATACCTTTTTTTATAAAAGAAACTGTAAATCTTTTCAAATTTTTAAATAATTTATTTTATTTTTGGTTGTTTTGTTGTAGTTAGGTTAGGTTATTTAGTTTTTGGAGCTGTAGCTCCATCTCCAAGTTTGAGTTCGTCCAGTGATTTCTTCATGTCAGCCATTACGTTGTCAACCCGATTGTTTACTTGGTCGATTCGGGTTTCAGCTTCCGACAGGCGGTTTTCATGTTGAGCAACCTTATCCTTCACCTCCCTTATCTCTTTCCCGAAGGTAGCGTGAAGGTCCTTCATGAGAAGCATCTGTTCTTCCTGGCCGCCCCGCAGCTGCTCTTCCAACCGACGGACCTGTTCCTCCTGTCGGCGAGCCTGTTACTTCTGTCGACGAGCCTGTTCCTCCTGTCGGTGAGCCTGTTCCTGTAGCATCGCCATCAGAGCACCTAAGTCAGGTGCTGCAGATGTAGGAGCTACTGACGGGCCCGCAGCCTTCGTGGCTGGCATTTGGCCCTCCGACGTCTGCGGCGTTGCACCACCAAATCTCCTCTGGTCCGTCTCCTGCTGGCGTTGACTTCGGGTACGCACACCCTCCATCTCGTCCTTAGGTAAAATCGGCATGATTTTATCCCACTTCTGACACCAATTGTTACGAGCTTGAGGTTCGTTCGCGTAACAATATGTTTGACGTGTTTGAAAAACAAATTACAGAGTGACGTTACGATTACAGCAATTTTTTTTCTACTCTGGGGAGACGCATATATACATCAGTTTACATAAGAGCTAAGAATGTTGGAGAATAGAATGTTAAAGTTCATTTTTCGAAATCACAAACACATCAAAAGTAAATCCAACAAGCATTCAATAAATCCACTTCGCGCAACAACAATTGAACTCAATATAAAGTGGAGAATTGATTTTCAATTTGCACGCTATTGTTACGAATTTAGACACTAATGTTTTCTAGTCACGTCTTTCATGTTACAGTCTTGAACGTGCACGAAATAATGAAGTTGAAACTTTACAATTATTGTAAGAAATGTATTGTAGCTTTTAATTCGATAAAAATTTTGTAATTTAAAACGGGCGTGTAGTGGGGAATTTTAGAATCAACCACCCTTATTAAATTATATTATTAATGGCAATTATGGGGAATTCCTAAAAGATCTTATGATTACCGATGGCGATATACGAGTAACCTCATTATCTAGACCGGCTAGAGTGCAATGTCAAAATGTGTAAAGCATCTGGTGCTGAAATCGCTAATCCGTCCACCAAGCAATTATGGCAATAATATTCAGCAATGTTACATGGAAAGAAGTATATGGTTACATTATAATAATTTAATGTTAAATGTTTTAAACGAGAACACAGTCCACCTGATGGTAAGTGCTGATGGTAAGTGGTTGCTGTGGCACATAGACATTCACGCGTGAGGACTAAGATGGAATACCTCGTTTCCAGTAAAAACGTTCTCCGGTTCCGAAAGTATTTTTTCAATATATGGTTTCCTGCTTGAAGGAATATGTGTCAGATATTCTTCCTAAAACCTCAAAACGTGAAGATCTGATGAGAATTCTATTTTTGAACACCCGGTGCAACCATTAACTTTCAGATTATTTGAAAATCATTGTTTTTCATAATGGAAAGTTAAAAAAGTGATATACACGGTGTAAATACAAGCTGGTGATACCAGTTTCTCGACTATACAGAATCAGTAACTTATTCTTGGGGCTTTAAATATACAAGGTTTCTCAATTACGAAGTTTAGAAATTTGATAAAACAAAAAAATTATACGAAAGTTTTGTTTTAAAATAAATGAATACATAGTTGACAGTAAAAAAGATGAAGTGATTGCTTCCAAGCCGTTTCTAAAATAAAATTTGCAAATAATTTGTGCAAACTATCATACCGTATAATTTACTTTTAAAAAGTCGCGAAATCCGCTCAAAGTGGTAACCCATTCCCTTGAGGTGAGCAGTAAATTTAAGACCCGCTATGCGGCTAGAAGATAGTGCTGACCATGCAATTAATTCCTTACCCTTACATCACGTCTGCAGTACTGGTGGCCCGGTAGGTTATGGCACTCACGGAGAGCTTTAAATAACCAGTAATATTCGACTTACATTCACAGTGTCTGGATTTGATCGTATTCTGTACGACGGTTATGTGCATAGTTATGTGCGGGGCCAAGTCCTCTTTTAATAATTCGCCAGTTATATTGATTTATACTATAGATTAGACTAGAAGTCCCCAGTTTTTCGTCTTTCTTTGAGCGGAGCGCGTTGTTTGGGTGACTCACTGCACACCCCGTTGGCCTGTGTGAAGCCGCGTGTCTCCTTTATATATTTTCATTTATTTTATAAACTATGTATTAATTTATTTTATGAATAAAATCCGTAAAAACTAGTATTATTTAAATGTGTAGTGTTCGCGTAAATATAAGAAATCATTATACAAAACTAGCTTTTTGCACCACTTCAGCTTTCTATTTTTTTAATGTATATAACAAAATTATCTTAACTTTATCTATTTACATCATTCAAAAAACTTAATACAAGACAGGTAACCTTTGGCTACTAATTCGATATTATAAAATTACTAAGGAGTCTAATCTCCAAACACACACGCACACAAGAATGCAATCACGCACACACTTACGTACGTTAGTTCGCTTTGTGTATATTTCCTGCTATCATATACCTAATATCACTCAGATTGTAGTGTGGTCCGTAAGTGCGGGCTGCTGATCTGTCATACAAGAAGCTCTTGTATAGACTTTCAGATCAGTCTCTCAAATTGATTGTATTCGATTTTTCTTGCAAATTCGACAGCATAAAATGCATTTTACTTATTAAAGGTACAATTGGCTGCCAAAGTTACAATAAGCGATAACGCTTAGAAGTGGTCTCTATCACGTAACCACATAGAAGGTTATATAATGAACTATGAAGAAGGATAAGAGTATATACAAGTTCTTAGACAATACAACTCAACAACAGAACAAGTATTTGTAAAGCCCACAAACAATGTTTCGTATCTGGATGTTTGTCCTTGTAAAATTCATGTATGTAAACTGCCTCCCAGATTACACATTAAAGTGGCATGCTAGCGATCACCTCCATTTCTAGGGGTAATTATCAGTCCCATGTTCTTTTTATTTCGTAGTGCTTGGCTCTATATATTTTCTGGGACTTTGTTATAAAAGTTAAATTTTTTATAAAAGTTTAATTATTTTTAAATTTGTATGTATTGGTATTAGTATTGGTAATTTGCAATTGATGACTATTTAATGATGAATATTTTAATTGAATTCGATATTTTAATATAGTAAACTTAATTATAAAAAATGTATTTGCAGGCTATCCATAGATGGCTGAAAAAGCTGAACTAAAATTTACAATAACCACCTAAATGTACCCTTTTTCAAAGCAAATAAATGTTCATTTCATTTCATATCTTAGGAGTAGCTGCTAATAAATAATAGCTTGTGTTTGTTCGTAGCATTTACATTTAGTATATAGAGATGCTAGAGATAATATATTACATATTCACGTAAAAAGTTGGCTTTAGAAACATAATATTCTTGTCACTTCATAAGAAATAAAATATATGATAAATTATGAACGACAAAAAAAAGCAACAAATAAAAATATGCCGTATGTTTTACCCATATTTGTACCTAGAGTTCGTTGAATAAACGAAAACAGGCTATTATGCATTGTGTTGCTTCACATAACGTTTCACAAATAAGCGATCTGTCAGAAATATTCGGTTCTTAAGTTCTTGCTCACTTTTTTAGGTAAGACAAGGCAATTTATTTCCAGTCAACATTTTTTACACTTGACGAAAATGTAACGTGCATGCACAAAAGATATTTGAAATAAATGGAAATTTCCTTTAAATTGACAATAATATGACAGCCTTGTAAATTTTATATCAATTCATAGAGTAAATTTCAAAAGAGATATGCAATAAAATATAAGTACTTATGTCACATGTAATGTATATATTCCAAGTAAGTATATAAATATATTCCACGATACAAAACTCTAGTATGGGAGTAACTTTAAAAAATGAATGAACAGAATACTTTAGGTTTATATAAGTCGAATTATATTCCTCTTTAGTAGCCCGTTAAGGCCCTCTCGTGTTACGGTGGATATGAAACATTAACTTGCTCCCCGCAACTATAGAGCAAATCACCATTAAAGCATTAAAATTTTACAAAAAAAGGAACGTACGTTCAAACTTGAAAAAGTTCCCGGTGGGCATTGGCTGGGATGGCCCTTAACTGTTGTCCTTATATAATTTAGTTAACTTTATATTTTAGCGCTATAATTACATTTAAGAGAATTGCAGCTGTTCAGAGAAACAAAAAGTATTGCATGCAACGTTAAAGACTAAATAGTAAAAAACATGTGCCTTGTAGAGGCGGCTTAAAGTAATCCATCACTCTATTTCGTCCCATAGGTGTCGTAAGATGCAAGTATAAAAAGAAAATAAATGAAAGGTGTTTACTTCTGAATGAGGCATATTAAGACTAATAATCGGCGGTAAAATAGTTTAGGCCACCCCGATGATTGCCACAAAACACGATCCTGAACCATCTGCTTCCTTCGTCTTCATGCATGTCTTACCAGGTTATCGAGATCTAGTAGGGGTTGCTCTATACTACGGGAAGGCGCCGCTACCTTATTGTTTTAATCTAATTTATCTTATAATCATATCAAACATTTGCGCGTGCAGCTTCGAAGCGAGTTGAGTTATCGTAAGGCAAACGGAACTAAGCTTCCGCAACGAGCGCATCTGACAGCGGTAATAGATAATCGATACTATGATATAATGTGGTTTTAACGTTATTTGAATAGAATAACACCTTACAATAGTAGCTTCATACTGCTATATTTCGTATGGTGTAGAAAACTAGCGACCATTTTTACTGGAAACAAGGCATTTAATATTCCTACCATCCGATGGAATGAATGTGTGCTTGCTTTTAACTGTTATTACCTTTACTCTATAAAAATGACTGAAACTACACATAGTACCTATCTGATACCGTAATTTCACTCACTAAGAGAGCCGTGGTAGACTGGGGCTTTTGCACTCGCTGTGAATTTAGTAGACAAACCAGATTCGATTCTCGCGGATAACAATAAAATGTTTCATTGCAATGTATTAATAAATTGATAATTAATTAATTAAGTACTGACTCATTTCTTGTCTGAAGGTTGAGGACAAAATCGTACATATATCGTACAAATCGTACATATATAATGCATTGTTGTACTTTATATGGAAAGTATTGTAAGTTTTTTAGAGTACTAACACCTCAAGCTGCCGCTGTAAAATATAATATGATTTAATTTTTATATTTCAACATTTTTTATACAAGAAGCAAGTGCTCTCCGTTCTCGTTGTATATGTCGTGTAAGTCTGTGACTGAAACTGTGCTTGTTGAATAATTTTGCCTTACTATAAAATAAGTCTCACTGGGTATTATTGAGTATAATTGAGTACTGGGTATAATTCAGTAGCTCACAAATATACTAGATGATTTTTTTACCTTCTTGAAAAAAATAGGGTGTAACAAGTAAAGGGAATAGAAGCCGAATAATAAATACTAATATCAACAAAATGGCAGCTTAATTCTGGTGTGTTCCGCACCAGCATTAAGCTTTATTTCACGCTAGTATTATATGAGAGTTCCTTCCCCGGTTGAGTCGACTCACTCGTGCTGCAGCCATAGTATACTTCAGATATTGTCACATATTTATTCATGCTGCAGCCATATTCCTTCAAAATAGCTGTACCACGTCAATTTACTTTATATTTTCAATTTATTTACCTTACAAAAAGCAAGAAGAAGTGTCTGTTGAAGTTCTAAAAGTTACTTATCAATTAAACTTATGTTCTATCTTATCTTTTTCTTCTCATTTATTTAAATTAAAAACAATTCTCTAGCTTAAACTCAAAAACCGCTACAACGATTTTAATGATTTTTTGTGTATATTTGAGTGGGTACCGGTTAGCCCCGGTAGGTGGCGGTGTGGTCAATATCGATTCGCCGATCGTTAGTAATTAATAAAACCTTATTATAAAATAAATTAAAAAATCTTGTTTATATATATATATATATATATATATATATATATATATATATATATATATATATATATATAATCATCCTTTCACGGTAAATGTTGATCCAGTGAGAAGTTAGAACAATTGTTGATCCACCTATTTGACGTGTTTGCTCAGCTCCTCGTCGCACAAACTGATATACTTTGATCCATTCTTGATGCGCGTATGACGTTGGTGGATCTGCACTAACAGGATTTCAATATACTCGTCAGCGATTTGACCAACATTTGTTGATCTATCAACGGTCGAAAAAATCATACTGAATATGATTTTTTAGATCCAGAGTATATTTAATTTAAATGCGATATTTACTTAGACTAAGTGGATCCGGAGCCATAATTGACGAATAGGTCTAGGTTACTCGAACACGAAGCGGCAACGTCGCGTTCTGTGTGTGACAGAGAACCCAGTAGGCTACTTCGTTATAGTATATAAGGTAACAAAATACGTTATCTGCTGATTTTGTGGATCAAACTTTGGCAGGTTTTATTGTGGAAAGACTTTTGTTCGAGTTTTTGTTATCGTGTGAGTGAATTTGTGTTATTTTATTCATTTGTCATAGATCACTTAGAAGATGATGGATAGTACTTTATTACAAATTAATTTGTCACTCGAGTGTGTGTGTGTGTGTGTGTGTGTGTGTGTGTGTGTGTGTGTGTGTGTGTGGCGCGCGTGCGTGTGTGTGAGTGTATGTGTGCGTGTGTGCACTGTTATGTTTTTTTAGTACGTGTGTGTGTGTTAGTATGTGCGCGCGCGTGCGTGTGTGTATGTGTGTTTGTGTGTGTGTGTGTGTGTGTGTGTGTGTGTGTGTGGCGTGTGTGTGTGTGAGTGTGTGCGTGCGTGCGTGTGTTAACTGTTGTGGGTGTGTGTGAGTGTGTGCGTGCGTGTGTTAACTGTTGTTCGTGTGTGTGTGTGTGTGTGTGTGTGTGTGTGTGTGTGTGTGTGTGTGTGTGTGTGTGTGTGTGTGTGTGTGCGAGCGCGCGCGCGTGTGTTTGTATGTGTGTGTGTGTGTGTGTGTGTGTGTAGGTGTGCGTGTGTGTGTCTGTATTTATGTGAGAGCGCGAAATCGCTCGTGTGTGTATGCGCGTGCGTGTGCATGCGTGCGGGTGTGTGTGCGTGCGTGTGTGTTCGTCTGAGTGCGTGTTTGTGTGTGTGTGTGTGTGTGTGTGTGTGTGCGCGCTCAGAAAACGGAGGCGGAGAATGGAGACGTGGAGGTGTAGGTGAATGCAGCGTAGTATGTGGTAAAGGCGGAGGAGAATAATTTGTGGTGAAGTCGGTGATAGTGGAAACGGGGAATTGTGTTGGAGGCGGAAAGAATAGTGACGGCGCGTGGTGGTGGCGGCGGAGGGAGCGGAGTTTATTGTTGAGGCGGATGGAGCAGAGTTTATGGTGGAGGCGGAGGTAGCGGAGGTGGAAAACGAAGGCTTAGAGAGGGGTGCGGTGGTAGATCTGGAGGCGTAGGTGGCAGAGGTGGTGGTGGGTGCACTGGAGTGCAGTAAAGTGGGTACCGCGTGAGGGCAAGTGAGGCTCATATAAAGGACAGTTGGTTACAGCGAAAAACAGTGTGGCTGGTAAGTGGATATCGATACTGCCCCTAAAGATGTTACTACGAGGTTATTCATTTTTCCGAATATCAGCTTGGATACCTATTGGTACTAGAGATAAAGTGAACAAAACTTTTGTTTTGTGACGGTTTCATCATAACTAACAAAACAAACCCAAACTCGGCATACCTAGTTCTACTAGTCCAGGTGTTACAGTGTTAGTTACCGAAGTACACCTTCAGGTCACTTCAGCAAGTCCGGAGCTAAGGACTCATCATAACTAACAAAACGAGCCCAAACTCAGCACACCCAGTTCTACTAGTCCAAGAGTTCCACTAGTAATCCCGAATTACATTTTGAGGTCACTCCATCAAGACCGGAGGTAAGGTCTCATGATAATATCTCATGTAATAGTTCGATTCTATACCTATCAATTTTGTAAACGCGTCCTTAAAAATCTTTATTATGAAGATGTAGAAAACATGTTAACTGGTTTATGGTAAACACACACACACACACACACACACACACACAAACACGCAAGCGCGCGCGCAAACGTGCACACATGCGCACACGCACAAACCCATACACACACTCACACACGCACACTGCCGCACACACACGCACACACACAAAAACAACAGTGCACCCATGCACACACGCACACCCATTCACACACACACACACACACACACACAGACACACACACACACACACACACGCACGCACGCACACAAACACAACAGTGCACCCATGCACACACGCACGCCCATTCACACGCACACACACACACACACACACATACACCGTACACATACGCACACGCACACATATGCACACAAATACATACATACATACATACATACACACACACACACACACACACAAACACACACAGACACACACACACACACACACACACACACACATACACACATACACAGACACACACACGCACGCAAACATGCACTCAGACGAATACTTTATGTCGCCGTTGCCACCACTTCCGCTACAAGAAGGGGCGTTGTCGAGTAATTCGTTAAAAAAGTCGTTTATTTCGACCACAAGGATCATAGACGTTAGTAATAATACAAATCTTAAAACTAATTTTCGTAAAACTTAAAACTATTTACTTAACTTTAAAACTATATATAAAACATGCCCGATTAGTCAGCGCGTGCATCATATGTCAATGGTTCAGGTACTGACCTCAAACCTGTCAGAAAATGCCCTCAGGATACCATTGGAACTGGCCCGCACCCTGCGCACCAGGGATGTGCATCGTTTACGCATGGTGGTGTAGAAACAATCCACACGCGCATCCGCGAACATACCCGGCGCATTACAATAACGAAGTAGACCAAACAGCACCCTGAATGCATTACATAACACGCATTTAATCTGTAGCTTGTACCGCCAAAGATACGAAAGGGCAACGTCGCTGCTGCATTCAGCCAATCCGATCGTTTATCTTATCGTTTGCTGTGCTCTGATTGGCTCATTTAAATCGGATCAACATTTTCCGTAACCATCGCAAGGTGGATTTGTATATCGGATCAACTTCGGCCAACGCTAGCAAACAGTCTCGTGAGTGCAGATATTGATCCGGTCGGAGCCACATTAGTTACCAGAGATGCATATTGGATCAACAAAAGGCGCCGGATCAACATGCGTTTTCGGATCAACAAAGTGCTCGCGTGAAGTCGCGTCTGATCAACATTTACCGTAAAGAGATCTATATATATATATATATATATATATATATATATATATATATATATATATATATATATATATATATATATATATATATATATATATATATATATACAATATGTAACGCAATAAACGAACACCCTCAGACAACCCTATATATAATCATAATGCATACACTGAATTTTAATTAAACATTTTATGAACTGATTATTTGTCAAATTATTTATACTAATTCCGGAAGAATGATGTGGTCACAGTACAAATCCACGGATGCAAAGACTTTAGCCTGCTTGAAATAACAGAATTAGTAATATTACAAATAAAACTGCATTCTTAAAAGTCTTATTGCCTTAAGTTACGGTCCTTTTCAGTGTGTTGACTGTACAGATTTAGTGTGACTGTAACTTACGTAGTTTTAATTATTTTTGGGATAAAAAATTACCTATATTAAAAATAATAGGAATCGATTCAGTAAACGATTCTGAACAAACTACTTTCTTAAAGTGCGTTAATTATGTTACATGTTGTATATATATATATATATATATATATATATATATATATATATATATATATATATATAAGAATTGCTCGTTTAAAGGTATAGGTTATTTTAACTCAATGGAATTGTGATATAATTTAACTACAAAATATTATAAATAAAAATCGAATATAAATTTAGAATCTCTTTACTGCAGCGATTTTTTTTAAATTTTACGTTTGGGATTGGGTTTGTGTTATTTAAAAACAATATTAAAATATTATGTATCTATCGATAGCCTCCACTAGTTCTTTTGTTTGTTTTTTTCTTTTTTATTTATTTTATTCTCGCCCTGTCAGTCTTAAGTGGTAACAATAATTATAATATTAATTACGGGTATAAAATAATAATTACGGGTAACAACGGAGTGCGTGGTCACTCCGTTGTTACCGTAAAGATGGTCACCGATACATAGTACAGCCGTTGCACGGTTTTACCAATAGTAAAATCCAAAGTTGAAAACTAAACTGTTGTAACTTTAGCATATTATTTTTATTTTCAGCACTTGAACACTTCATCGTGCTAAAATCGCGTTTATTTTTAAATAACTAACAGCATTTTCAAAACAAATGGAATATCATAACATAACACAGGAATGATAGTTTTCGCCAGAGCATATAAATAATTCCCGACTTTCCGTAGTAATTTATACGGACGGTGAAATATGTAACAGTTTCAACAATTATTATTCAGTTGTTGGTTGTCAATACTATTACGCTTCTGGATCTGTATCTTGTTATTTATCTCATACCAAACAGTTGTGTTAACAGATAACTCCTAGAATCTACTAGTTTTGTTGTTTAGTTTAGTTGTAATTATAGGTTCAAATTTGTAACAAAATAATTCCATTTATTACAACAAATATGACAAATTTCATGAACTTATTTATCCTTCGACTTTTGCATATATAAATAAAAGTTCAACTGTTGTACGTAAAAAGTTACCCTTATTTTAATCTTAAAGTTATTTTTAAACGAAGGTAGTCCTTGAGAATTTGTAGAATATATTTTATATTATCCACCTGTCCCGGTTTCGCCTAAATAGGATCTATTAATTTAGCGTTATTTAGATGTAAGATAATCGAAGATAGTATTAAAATAACTATATACTTAACTGAAAATCCAAATACTAACAATCCAAAAAAAAATTATTTAATTTTTAGTGTTTTTTTTTTTCTAATGTAATAGACATTTTCGAATAAAACATCCCTTCGGTCATTTCTTTGCATCGGTTAGTAAAGATTCATTACTATCGGTTCCGTCATTCTGAATATTAGACCCATGGAGAATAGAAGTAAGGAGGACAATCACCCATAGGATAACAGTTGAAAATGTGTCCATCCGTAAGCAGTAAATAACAGTTCAAAAACTTTTCACAACAGCGCTCGAGTAGCTACAGCGTTGATAAATCGCCGTAAAATACATTGAGTGATTTTGAAAATAAATATTTTGAAAGCAATAGAATAAATAAGAGCCGTGGTAGCTCAGATGGTTAACGCTCGCTGTAAATATAACAGAACGCGAGTAACCCGGGTTCGATCCCCGCCGGCACCAATGAAATTGTTAATTGCAATTTTAAGTGCTGATTTACCACGTGCTCGGCGGTGAAGGAAAACATCGTGAGGAAACCTGCATGTCTGAGGAATAAGAAAAAAAATTATTTCGAAGACATGTGAAGTTCGCCAACACGCATTAGGGCAGCGCGGCGGACACTTCCTTGCCCTAAAACCCTCTCAGAAATGAGGGAGGCCTGTGCCCAGAAATGGGACTTTTATAGGCTGTAACTTTTTTTACTTTACTTTAGAATATATAACATAAAAAAATTATTGTAAAAAGAATTATGGTGAGTCTGTGCAATACAAAAATTATAAAAATTTCTTTAAAATTTAGAATGTAGCTATAGTGGCGCCACCCTTATTTAGCGCTTTCTTACGGACACTTTTTTATACAGAGTCTGCATTCCTTGCCTCTATACTCCATAATTAGACTGGATAAGACAGAAATGAAAAAAATTAAAAATGGAAGCTTATGTCGTCATAACACTTGCAGGAGGCAGTTATTTCAATATTAGAGACGGACAGTTAAATTGTATTTATATGTATATAAATTTAAAAAAATATTTGTAGCGGCGCTGCTGTCGCGCAATAATTAAAACGAACCGAAGCCTAAATCACGCTATGGAAGTTTCCGAAGTACTCCGATTTGTATAGAAATGTATGTATTGCAGTTTTGGCGCTCCCACCTTTCTAAGTGGGAAATCTTCCCTCGTCTGTCACACTTTTCTTATAACATCGGCATCAAATAAGTAAGTAGGTAGACATCAATCTTAATGAGCAAGAGGAATTTAGGGCAAGAAAATGTCCACCTCGCTGCCCCAATGCGTGTTAGTGGACGTCTTGAAAATATATATATTTTTATTTTATTTCGTGAACATACGGGTTTCCTCACGAGGTTTTTCTTCACCACCGAGCACGTGATAAATCAGCACGTGAAATTAAAATAAAATGTTGGTTGCTCGTGTACTGTGAAATTTACAGCGAGGGCCTAGCCTCTGAAATACCGCGGCTCACGGCTTAGAGAAGTACAAGATAACAAAAAGGTACTAAGTATTTAAATCTAGTTCGATTTACTGCTTTAAACAGTAGAACATTATAACATTATCATATTATTCGAACAATGGAAAGTAATGTGGTGTTACAGTGGTTGAAGCTTGGCTTCGGGATGTTGGTCTAAGTCAAAAGTTGAACTGTTTTGTTTATACCTTTACAAGACATTTAAATAACATTTTTAATTAACCGCGGCGGAACCTATCATGAGGTAAGATATTAGGTGATTGGCTTCCTTTGTCTAGGTGATGGTCTGATTTCTGCCACCAAAGAGCAATGCGAGGGCTGATGTGTTTCAATTTAAAAGGTAACGAGAGTCAGAAGTGACAACGCTTCTGTTGCTTTCTTTGTTTTAGGTTGCACCATCAAGTTTGAACGCGCTTATAATTCACTTGATTGAAATGATACGATGATTGAATGACAATTGGTGCGTAACTGTCAAAAGATGCACAACTGCATTCACCAGATTTTATTTACGAGTGCTTCCAACTTCACGTTGAGGTCGAAAACTTTTCAGACCATCTTGGTTTATAGATACAAAACAAACAGAAATATATATAAAAAAATATTTTGGTTGAGTTTAATTTTTTAAATCGTAGATTTCAAATTTATTTATCGGGTGATCAACAGAGCATATTACATTTTCACGGTAGGATGCGTTAGGGTTTAAGTTAAGTGTTAGCCTTAGGTTAAAAGATATTGGAATTAAGACCATGAAATTAATGGCTTAAACGAAGCTCGTTTTGAGATTTATGTAATTTCGAAATTTAAGTTTATAATATATTGAAGTTTACGTTTTTACACCGTGAAACCAAGACTCAAGTGAAAGGCCGGTCTCTCAATAACAGCCCAATTCAACAGCTCGTAAATCTTGCTAGATAACATATAATATATTATCTGGTATAACTGCAAGAAACACACAATTTATATGAATAAGTTTCACCGATCTTAGTACCTGAAACCAAAAAAATTACTCTCGCAGACAGAAGAACATACAAGGCGTCACGTCTGTAAGAACAACAGTCTAAATACCCCGGCAGAGTCCAAGAGCAGCAAGTTACTCGGACAATGCTTGGCCAAAATATATGGATTTAGATGGAAATTATGGAAGAAGATAGATGGATAGTCCATTGCCTACAAAATGACGTACCCGAAGTCCGATTAGTCGCCTTTTTAAAATAAATACCAGGAATCTTCTTAAGATTATCCTATTCCTTTTAACCACACCTAGTAAACTTAAAGGAGCGGTTCGCGACAATAGTCGAATGGCGGATTTAAACCTATGAAACTACTCACTTTTTGCCAGGCTAGGCAAAAAACTCAGAAGGCACATTTATTTTGGTAAAAGTTCCACATAAACATTGGAACTATAAGTTCCAGCCAACAAACATGATTCAGGGGAAAACTTACGAAGTTTTAATTTCAAATCACACTTTTAGTATTTTAAATTTAAAACGAGCATTCGCTGTTGCGTTCTGCTTACGCGTTCTTAAAACAGTTTTGAGCTCTAGTAGAAAATATGAAAACTGATTTGTAATGACTTCTCGCAAATTAGCATACCGGCTCGTGAAACTAAAGCTAAATTGTATTAACGCAATTATGTGAGTATAATATTATTAATTTTAGACCCGTTTCATAATTCAGCAGTATAAATTAATTTTTGTGTCTAACTATACCCGTAATACCGTTTACGACTAAATCAAGGCGCGCATTATGCCGGTTATACTGCACTTATTACTTATATATATTACACTTATATAGTAGTTACATATAATACCACATTCAATTTTAATTAGTAGTTACATATGTTGACCATGTAGTGAAACAAACTAGGTCAACGTCTTCCTAATGATAACAAGAAACACTGTGGTTGCCAACCCGGTCACCACACGTGGCAACTAAAGCAAACATTCCTCTTATGGTATAGTCTATGGGGAGGGCTTTGTTCAGCAGTAGACTTTCATTATCATCATCATTACAGACCTTTACAAATACACTACTGACCCTTGGCCTCCCCCAAGAAATGTCACGAAGCAGGGTCATGAGTCACCTGCATCCATCGACTTTCAGCATGTCTTGTCACTCCATCTAATTGGGGGTCACCCTACACGGCTTGCACTCGAGAACCATTTTTGGATGAACTATGATGAAATGCAATTAATAAATGAATATGGTAAGTTATATTTGTAGTACTGTAGTTGTAGTAGTAACATTTACAAAAGAATTTTTTTTATTTAAGTTTTAGAAATATTTAATAGAATTTTTTTTATTTGAGTTGAGATATTTTCTGTCGTTGCTTTGGCAGACGTGTTTGCAACTGCAGTTTATTACTTTGTAGTTGTTAAGACGCTGCTCTCTATCTCTTGGTTTGTTTCCCTCTGCCGCCTCTTGCGATATCTAAGGGACAGTATGGTATTCTTACACCGCCACTACGCTGTCAGCACCAGGTTAAAGTAAAGTTAACTGTATGGTGGCGATATAAGAGAAACCAATACTTTCTTTGTCATTTAGGTGTGGTAAGAGATGGCTGTGGAAAATGTTAAAAGGATTTTATTAGTACTCTGTGGATATCATGGCTTCCTATAGAAGGCGGTGTAGCAATTTCTGTACGACCGGCGCAGTGCACTAGCACTGGAGGTAAACACCGATTTACACTTCAACAAGTACAGTAGCGAGTTTAGTTACAGGGCAGTTGACAGTTAAGGGTTTAGTGGACAGTAGCGTTTAAGCAATTTAAACGTGGCGAGTTTAGTTAAGCACATTAGTTCATAGAGTTATATTGAGTGTGATATTTCAAGACTACAGGATTTTTCTTGTTTTCGTTTAAGATGGATCTAGGATTACGTCAAGAATTAAATGATATAGTCAGAGAAATATTATTGGTTGTTGTTAAAGAAGTTGAAAATGAAATAATTACGGAACGTGAAAAACCCACAAGACTTTGGGTAAAAAAATGGATTAATAGAAGAAACAGACATGGCGCGAGCTATCAATTATTTAAAGAATTATCTGAAGAAGATCTTCTAGAATTAAAAAATAGTC
Source organism: Parnassius apollo (assembly GCA_907164705.1). NCBI lineage: Eukaryota > Metazoa > Arthropoda > Insecta > Lepidoptera > Papilionidae > Parnassius > Parnassius apollo. The sequence goes on along the minus strand of CAJQZP010000311.1, from coordinate 1,384 downwards.
AGAGAATGTCTGAAGTCTTATTTGAATTTCTACTGAGTCAATTTGGGCCTATAATTCAAAAAAAGGATACTTTTATGAGATGTGCATTACCATCTAATAAACTGAAGGTATTGTATATGTTTTCCACTGGATGAGTTACTGAATTTAGAGTATCCAAAGCTAGCATATCTAACATGATTCCAGAAATCTGTGATGCAATTTATGAAACGTTGAAGGAGCACATAAAAGTAAGAAAATAAACAACTCTTAATTAGTTATATTAAATATTTATTAAGAATTCTTTTCAGTATAATAATCATATTTTTATTTAATAGATGACACAGCTTTCATCAAAATATCTGAATATTCAGACGTTGATGGTTTCATTTCTTAAAACATAACACAACATTGGAAGAATCTGTGGGTTGAATTTATTCAAGGCGTTTCGAAGTACTTAGTATTAACTTGTTGCGTGTGAAAATCGGGTATGGATTGTGGTGAAGGTGACAAGATAGGGCGTAGGTGTAGTTATGGATTGGAGAGTCAGTAATTCGCTGACAGTGAGATTCAGTCGGCGATGGCGACGATATGTAGGTTGTAGTAGAAAGGGGAGTATGGTTGTTTATATTTGAAGAATTTATCAAATGCTTAATTCGTAAAATTAGTAAGGTTATTGATATAGCACTGTGCTTGTAAAGCCCATACTGTTGGTAACGAATTTAACTGTTGTAGTGTTATGCTACTTACATATCATTTTACACTATTTTAAATTTATTTTTCCATTCTATTTTTGATTTTCTGCATTAGCCTCAAAACTGGATATTTTGCATCACCTTTATTTTCATAGGATCCTGTAACGTTTTTAAACCATAAGAACACAATAACAAATCATTTTCACATCGTATTTTCACGTTATCAGCACTTTTTAAATCGGTGTCAATGGAGTCTACCTTTTTCGGTATTTTATTTAGTTCTCCGTAACTCTGCAATTTCGGGCTTCGTGCGCACTTTGCGCTACCTTTTTTCCTATATCAATAATATCTCATTTTTCACTTAAATCTTGCCGTTTCTCTATTACGAGCCTAAAACCAAAATTTGACATGTTTTGACATCGTTGTTTATCTGGTTGTCATGGCAATTTTTATTCAAATATCGTTACCGGCCTGATGTTTTTACTTCAAAAATACTCTTTTCTTCTTGGCCATTTACAAAAATTTGCTTTTAATTTAAATAATTTCTCGTTCTTATCCCAGATCCGTCAAAAAGTATAAAAGCCGAAGAATCGGCCAATAGAGGTTCTCACTTCAGCTTTGATACGAGAAGCACCTCTTAAAGGCTTTATCCGCACTGCCTCGGGATCTTGCAAGCCTCTGCCTTCTCCTGAAGTCGTCGCCTAGCCACGCCT
>CAJQZP010000310.1:0-16501 GCA_907164705.1 Parnassius apollo | reverse complement strand
GTTTCAATGCTCGAAGTGCAATGTAGGACTTCACCCTAAGTGCCACATGGAATACCATGTCACTACAACCTGAAATAATTTGTTTACTTTTTAATACATTTTAGTTTCTCAGTTTTCTTAGTTTTATTTTATATTATAATTTAATACCCTGCAGTATGAATAAATGTCCGCTATGCATAGCGTCCGATTTATCGGACGGGCTATAATATCTAAGCCGTCTGAAAACTCAATTATTTTTTAGCTTTAATCCTTCAAGCTCATCCTAAATCATAATAATTTTCAATAAACATGATAAAAAAATCCATTAAATAACTTTATGCACTAATGGGTGTACTAGAACAGCACTCCGCTAATAAGACGAGCGTATAGCAGACGAAGATCGCTCACAGAGTGCACTGTTTATTTTCTACACTAATTATTTCATACAATGTAGATAATTCACAACATTCTGTAAAATGTTTAGTTAATACGTAAAATTTATCGTGGTATTTAAGTATCAATAGCTTTGAAGTTCACATCTGTTTTTAAGCAGTTCTATTACATGCGCCATCTTTTTTCTTCTTTTTGTTCTTCAAACGTATGTGTATCCTGTCCTACACCACCGCCGAGACTCACCTACACTTATCATCTATTAGGAATCAAAACTCTGTATTCTATACTCTTTATTTCTTATTAAGATTTAAATATTATTAACTTTACTCTCGGCTCGGCTCTAACTCGGCTCCCCCTCACCAAAGATTACCATAAAAACACATCTGTCAATAAATATTAACACGAATTTTTTTTCTTGATTTTCTATCCATTAGGTCTAATATCGAATGACATAAAAATATTCTGTGCAAAGTTAATATTGTGAATTCATGTTATCATTTGCCCATGGAACTAATAACAAAAAACTTACCAAATTTGTTACTTGACTTGCGTGTAATAAAAGGCGACTAATACGATATTGGGTTGGTGACTGCGAAGGTGATAGGCTAACTACCTGTTACTTCATTCATAATTATACATCTATACTCATTCTTTAAAGCTAATCAAGGCCGGAGTAACTTGCTACTCTTTAGACACTGCATTACCTCTCTATATCCCTTTAAACATAAGTATTTGCTTTAGTTTTTCCTACATTTGATCTTCATTCGTCAGAGACAAAAGAAATTATTGCTACTCTAATACTGAACAAGTTTTTAAAGCTTACTTATTTTGGAAATGTTAAAACAAACCAACAAGCTCATACGCCTTAGGCAGTTTCCACAAGACCGTACTTTAGTTTCGAATAAAAAAGAAAGTGTTTTTGTAAACGCTTATCGCATTCGAATGTATTTTCAAAGTATGTAATTCATGTTGACTATTGCCACATATTACTCCTATAAAAGAAAAATTCTGCATTTAAAGGACCTTAACGTAATATGCCGTATTATAGTACAGACTACAATAATGTTCGAAACTATCTACCACCATACGTATATAATAAGACTTTATACATTCCACGCCACTCCTGGGCGTAGGCCTCCTCTCAACTCCTATTGCCTAAGTGGATACTATTAACATAAGATATAAAATACTCTGAATGGCTACTGGAGGCAGACAGTGACATCTTCGCAGATGAGATTTGAATTCGGGGATGCTGCTGATTGATAGAAGACACTGTCGATTCACTGATGGCGGAAAACTTACTCGAAAACCCTGAATCCTACGTTCAGAACACTAATAAAAATAATATATCTCAATTCATTACCATGTGGGGACAGCGTAGAGGTGGCTCGTGGGTGTCGTAAGAGATGACGGAGGAAAATCAAACAGGAAGTGGGCAGCTGCATCTTCCTAATAACAACTCAAAGTAATAAAAATTGTGATTTCCGACCCGCCTGCCAAACGTGGCAAATATGGTAAGTATAGCAAGCAGTGGTGGTGTGAGAATATCCATTACGTCATATTTAATTAATAGATATTATCACATATGGGCTGTGCTGCAAAACGTCACCTGGCAGCGTTGGACTAAGTGCAGAGACGTACCACGGGGCTCATTGGTGAACTGCGGCCCATAGCCATCTACATCTATCCTCGATTATAAATCAAAATACAGATGTGTTGTCACACGTGAGCACTAAGATGGAATGCGTCGTTTCCATTAAAAAGGGTCTCCGGTTCTCTACACTCACCATACGAAACTCAGCAGCGTTAAGTTACTATTTTACGCTAGTATTCTGTGAGAGCGTGGTCCTTCGCCGGTGGAGCTGACCCATTCGTGCTACAACTATATTATAAATATAACTGCAGCACGTATACAATAATTTGACTGAAGCCAACCTTGTCAGCCTCGAGCACAAGCGCAGAGTAGCCAGCCTCTCGGTATTCTATATGATGCATTTTGGAGAGTGCGCCCAGGAATTGTACGCTTTAATTCCTCCCTCTCCCTTCCACTATCGGATGACCAGGCGATCGGCGGGTCTTCACCCCTTGGTTGTCGATATTCCACGCATTAGAACCAAACGGGTTACTTCGTTTTTTATTCTTAATGTGTATAGCAAAGGAGTGGAATAATTTGCTGGCGTCTATCTTTCTTGTGAGTCTGTCATTCTTGTGAGAGTGAATAGGCTTTTGTTACGCTAATACAGTGCGATTTACCATCTAAGGCTGTATCACCACTTACCACCTGATGGGGTTGTGGTCAAGCACTGTCTTATAAAAAGTAAAAAAAATATCATAAACAGTAACATTAGAATAAAATAAAATATAAAACGATCTTAAGAAATTACTGTAAAGATAATTCACTAAAATATTTTTTTATTTGAACCCTCTGAACACTTTTTATCTAGGTATACCCCCCTGAACAAACATTTTTTTATTTGAACCCTCTGAATGTTTTTTATCTAGGTATATCCCCTGAACAAACAATACTAAAGAATGAAAATAAAAGATTTTAAACCAAAGCACTTTCGTAATGATGCTTAAAACAATAAAATCTTCGGCTACGGTTTATACTGTAGAATTATTTCCTTTATACATAAAAACAGAATATTTTTTAATGTATATTAAAACCTCACCTCGATAAGAATAGCTGTTAAATATATTTCACGTAAATTATGTAAATTAAATAAATGCTTGGTGGTTTCTGTGTGAGGTGAAATGAATGAATGAATGAAATAAAATACAACAACTTTTAATTTTAAGAGAGTTTGAAGAAGAGATTGTTGCCCGTGCCTGTTATCCTGACGTGCAGGCAGAGATGACGGACTTTAAACTTAGCTCAAGCCTGATACACCTCTATTGCTTCTTTCACATCTATTTACGCAACATGCTCTTCATTTATGGGTACTCTAGGCCATCCCTTTCTGACGCTGTAAATTACTTCAGCAGCATATGTTTGCTTTGCTCGTTTATTTTTCACACTTGTCAATCACCGAATCATTTTCTTAATCATGATCAACGCCAACAACTTGTGACCAGCGTTTATCAGCCAAGAGTAGCAATAAAGTCAAATTATCTCTACGTTGGATGATGTGAGAAAATATAATAATAAAAGTAGGACATTAAAACAACCGTGTGGTAGTGTAAGAATACCCACTAACCCGTATCGCCCGTGGGTGTCATAGGATGCGATAGAGGGAAATAAAACAGGAGACAGACAGCCGCATCCTCATATTAACTGCGGTGACTAGCCTGCTTGTCAAACGTGGCAACCATGACAAATATCCCCCTACAAGGCAATCTGTGGAGAGGTATACGTTCAGTAGTGAGCTTTTATTATGCTGTAATGATGATTGACTGCCTCGTTGGCCTAGTGGTTGTAGTAGTGCAACTGCTGATCGAGAGGTTCTGGGTTCGAATCCCGGGTCCGGTCAAAAAATTAATTATTGAGTTTTTTCGTCAAGAACTTCTTAGTAGAGTTGCCCGGAGTCAGGAAGTTGGCGGTGTCTCACCCCCGTGCCTCGGAAAGCACGTAAAGCCGTTGGTCCTGCGCCTGATCTCACTATGGTCGTGTCGGTTTACCGTCCCATCGGATTATGAGAGCGAGGGAATAGAGAGTGCACCTGTGCTTGCGCATACACTTGGGCACTATAATCCTGTCCTGCGCCCATGGCTAGCCTCCGTTGAGGCAGGCCGTTGTGGCCGAAATTCGGTCTGGAGGACATTATTATGTCTATTGACATGGACATTATTATACCTAATAACGAACAGAATGAACGAACAGTGGTTTACTGCAGCCACCGTAATAAAATTTGAAAAAAAGAGGTTTCCACTAAGAATATTTATGGTATTAGTAGTGTATTCTCATGTTGGGCTGAATAAATGTATAAAAGGAAATGATAAATATACATAAATATATATTTCATACCAGCACAAATAAATTACCAGCACAAATAAATAAATAATACATAAATAAATAAAAGTCCAACCAGATGGAGGCCCTCGGCAGGGGAGACCAAACGGCCGAGGGTTAGGGGGAAAGGGAGAGAAACCGGCGGACAATGCGGGCGGTATCGAGGAGCACCGCCTTCTGCATTTGAGCCTGGAGCGGTCCGTCACGGAGTCCCAGCCTCCTCAGATGACCCGAGAGGCTGACTGGGATTAGCCCGTTTGCAGAAACGACTACAGGAATAATTTCAGTCGGCAGACCACCCCACATGTCGGTCACCTCGTGAGCCAGGTCCAGATATTTTGTTCGTTTATCTGTTTCGGCTTTCACGAGGTTCTCGTCATACGGAATGGTAATGTCGACCAAAATTATCCTTGACTGTGCCCGGTCCATCAGCACAATATCAGGCTTATTCGCAATAATAGTCCTGTCTGTGATGTTGGCCCGGTCCAAGTAGAGCTTTGTGCGATCATTTTCGAGCACGGCTTCCGGCAAGTACTTGTAATACGGCAGTTTCCGGTCCACTAGACTGTATTTCAGAGCGAGCTCCTGGTGAAGAATTCTGGCTACTAGGTTGTGCCTATGCAAGTACTCAGAGTTAGAAAGCGCCGAACAACCGGAGATGACATGCCTAAGTGACTCTCCGGGATGGCGACAAGCTCGACAGATGTCGACGGTGCCATCCTTTAGGATGTATCTCCGATAGTTGTTGGTCTTAATAACCTGATCCTGTATTGCACAGACAAAACCCTCGGTTTCCCCCGAAGAGGTCACCAAAGCGTAGCCAGTTGAGGGAGCCTACTGTGTCGACGAATGAAATAACTCTGTGGCAACCCCAATGACAAGTTGTAAAATAATAGCTCCCAACTATTTTATAAAATTAAATATTGTAAATTGTTAATATCCACCTCAATTTCTAGTTACAGTTGTTAAATAAGACTTAATTGTGTTTGTAAAATAAATAAAAGTCATAAGTATTTTTATTATATAGTGTTTTGTGTTTCAACTAAAAGTGACAGCTGTAACGTACATCGTTTGAACTTTCTGTAAGTTAGTGTAATTCTTGTTATCCCTTCAATATTTTAAGATTTACCTTTTAAATAAGTGCTGTTTCGGATTTCAATTTGAATTGTTTACCTGATAATTTAATTTGAGATCTGTAAGTAGACCCATAGATCTAGATATTAGCTTACTCTAATGATTTCTTATATTTACGCGAACACTACACATTGAAATAATACTAGTTTTTACGGAATTTATCGCGTATATTTAACTTTTTAAATACTCGACGTTTCGAACGCTTTACAGCACTCATGGTCACGGGCGGGACTGAGATGTTCATCGTCCATATGTCATAGATAACCGCGGTTACCATAGATTAAAATTTAACATTTGTTCCGATCTATGCAGTATGAACTTATGGTATCTTGAAGTCTTGCAGTTGTATGCTTGGGTTGGGATTTAATTTTGTTTATTATAGGATCCCAAGCAGATGGTAGCACCCAGCCATCTTCTCTATTGAAATTAGGATGTTTTTTGATTTCAATAGCCTCGCGAATCATCCTTGGAAGGAATCGGTGTTATTTAGCGAGGATTTGCGGTGTATCAAATCTGATGTAGTGACGGGGGCGATCCTGTACGTTTTCACAGACTGCAGACTTCCCGGAGCGTCGATTATTCACATCAGTTATATTATGTTCTTTAACGCGGGTTTTAATTGATCTTATAGTTTACCCTAAGTAAGAGAGACTACGTTCACATTCAATCTTGTAAACTCCTGCATCTTGCAGAGGGACATTACACTTGACTGATGGTAAAAACTGATCAATCTTCTTCAGCGGCTTGAAGTATTTTTTGATGGAAGCGCGCTTCAAGATGTAGCCAATCTTGTCAGTGACTCCTCTAACATATGGCAGTACAGCAGGTACACGCTCGACCGTGGCCGGCTTCACTCGTTCACTGTGACATAAGCGCGGGACTCGAAGCTTGTTGTCATGCAAAACTTGCTTGACATGGTGGAGCTCTGCAGCCAGGTGTTTACTGTCACAAATCCCTCGTGCTCTCTGAAACAAAGATTTACCCACGGTAGCTAACTGTGAAGGATGGTGGTGAGAATCACCGTTTAAATATCTATCTGTATGGGTCTTTTTTCTATACACAGTATGGCTCAAGGTGTTATCAGGATTCCGAATCACTAACACATCTAGAAAAGCTAAGGAATTGTTTGCCTCTAACTCCATTGTGAACTGAATTTTAGAATTTATAGAGTTAAGATGGTCTGAAAATGCAGTTACTTTGTCTAAAGGTAGAATTGTGAAAGTGTCGTCTACGTACCGTTTGTAGAATCTTGGATTTATGGGTGAACTAAGTAGGGATTTCTCCTCAAATTCTTCCATGAATATGTCGGCGACAATGGGAGATACAGATGAGCCCATCGCCACACCATCTACTTGCTTGTAGAACTCCTCCTTCCACAATAGGTAGCCAGATGTAAGGCAGTGTCTGAGTAATACTGCATATTCTACGGGCATGTTGTTTTCTTCCAGCCTTCTAGTTACAATTAAGATGCAGTCTTCAACAGGTAAGCATGTAAACAATGACTGCACATCAAAACTGACCATAGTTTCATTGTCTGCCAGGTGTAGGTCTTTAATCTCGCTGACAAAATAGCAGGAATACTTTATGTGTGCTCTTGTATGTCTCTTGAGCGGTGAGAGTATTTTCGCTAAGTGTTGAGCCAATCTGTAAGTTGGTGAATCGATTTGGCTCACTATTGGACGTAATGGAGCATTGGGCTTGTGTATTTTTGGTAACCCATACAATTTTGGTGATTTGGCGCACTTTTAAATTTCTTGAAGAGATGCCGAGACCATAATCTCATTCCTACGTGTGTCAAAATATCAACCAAAAAGGACATTCGAGGAAGCGCTAAGATCTTAAATCAGGCGAGTAAAAAGTTGTTACGGACGGTAATCCAACAAAAACGCTCCGATTTATATGACATAAGCAAATCCATAGACACATCATCCAGTGAATTAAAGAAAGTTTTAACGACGTTTGACTATATTTTTTGCATGGAAACATTAAATAAACGCGAAATTAGTAAATATAACGAATGCAAAAACAAACATATAGAAAAATATCAAAAATTAACGAACAAGTCAAATGTCAAACATCTGAATCAATGCCAGAACCAAAAGCAACCATTGACAAACACAGATCATAGATTAATCGCGCTCTATAATCTGTCAAAACAAACACTGGATGATGCAACAATTAGGGTTTTATCCAAAGGCCCCAACTTTGCTATTACACCCCGCAAATTACCGTACGAAGAAATTATCTGTAGTGTCGAGGACTGTTTATTTAAAAACAATATGCGGAAAGAAGATTTGGAGGCGATACGTCAAGACATTTCGTCTATGTTACGTCGATGTTCAGTGCCTAAACCGAATCTTCCCAAAGACGAATTTATAGCGTTAAAGAACCTACGCAATAAACCAGAACTTACGATTCTCCGCGAAGATAAGGGAACGCCACGGTAATCATGGATACGTCAGATTATAATTCTAAAATACAAGAACTTTTGTCGGATGTAAGTACTTATAAAAAGGTTAAAAACGACCCAACAAATAGCATACTAAAAACAACTAGTGACCTCATAAAGACACACTCCGAAAAATTAAATCTTGACGTAAAATGGATAATACCTACGTGCGCCAAATCACCAAAATTGTATGGGTTACCAAAAATACACAAGCCCAATGCTCCATTACGTCCAATAGTGAGCCAAATCGATTCGACAACTTACAGATTGGCTCAACACTTAGCGAAAATACTCTCACCGCTCAGGAGACATACAAGAGCACACATAAAGGATTCCTACCATTTTGTCAGCGAGATTAAAGACCTACATCTGGCAGACAATGAAACTATGGTCAGTTTTGATGTGCAGTCATTGTTTACATGCTTACTTGTTGAAGACTGCATCTCAATTGTAACTAGAAGGCAGGAAGAAAACAACATGCCCGTAGAATATGCAGTATTACTCAGACACTGCCTTACATCTGGCTACCTATTGTGGAAGGAGGAGTTCTACAAGCAAGTAGATGGTGTGGCGATGGGCTCACCTGTATCTCCCATTGTCGCCGACATATTCATGGAAGACTTTGAGGAGAAAGCCCTGCTTAGTTCACCCATAAATCCAAGATTCTACAAGCGGTACGTAGACTACACTTTCACAATTCTACCTTTAGACAAAGTAACTGCATTTTTAGACCATATTAACTCTATAAATTCTAAAATTCAGTTCACAATGGAGTTAGAGGCAAACAATTCCTTAGCTTTTCTAGATGTATTAGTAATTCGGAATCCTGATAACACCTTGAGCCATACTGTGTATAGAAAAAAGACCCATACAGATAGATATTTAAACGGTGATTCTCACCACCATCCTTCACAGTTAGCTACCGTAGGTAAATCTTTGTTTCAGAGAGCACGAGGGATCTGTGACAGTAAACACCTGGCTGCAGAGCTTACCATGTCAATGCAAGTTTTGCATGACAACAAGCTTCGAGTCCCGCGATTATGTCACAGTGAACGAGTGAAGCCGGCCACAGTCGAGCGTGTACCTGCTGTACTGCCATATGTTAGAGGAGTCACTGACAAGATTCACATCAAAACATACTTCAAGCCGCTGAAGAAGATTGGTCAGTTTTTACCATCAGTCAAGTGTAATGTCCCTCTGCAAGATGCAGGAGTGTACAAGCTTGATTGTGAATGTGGTCTCTGTGGTCTGTGGTTTGTACTACATAGGACAAACTAAAAGATCAATAAAAACCCGCGTTAAAGAACATTTAGCTTATGTGAATAATCGACGCTCCGGGAAGTCTGCAGTCTGTGAACACGTACAGGATCGCCCCCGTCACTACATCAGATTTGATAGACCGCAAATCCTCGCTAAAGAACACCGATTCCTCCCAAGGATGATTCGCGAGGCTATTGAAATCAAAAAACATCCTAATTTTAATAGAGAAGATGGCTGGGTGCTACCATCTGCTTGGGATCCTATAATAAATAAAATTAAATCCCAACCCAAGCATACAACTGCAAGACTGCAAGATACCATAAGTTCATACTGCATAGATCGGAACAAAAAGTTAAATTTTAATCTATGGTAACCGCGGTTAACCATGACATCTGGACGTTGAACATCTCAGTCCCGCCCGTGACCATGAGTGCTGTAAAGCGTTCAAAACGTTGGGTATTTAAAAAGTTAAATATACGCTATAAATTCCGTAAAAACTAGTATTATTTCAATTCACTTACTCTGTTTCTTCGGTTTTCTTTCTTTGTTTTATTTTGCTATATACACATAATAGTAAAATGAATTCACGCAACGCCAAAACGCGCCAAATGGAGAACCAACTTCAAATGGCGCTTCTGGAACTTAAGTCGTCAAAGGAGCAGTGTGAGCTGTTGCTTAAAGAAAGGGATGACAACGAAAACGTTATAATAAATATAATTGCCAAAAATAATCAATTAAAAAGTGATATGGTTAAGTTGCATAAAGACTATACAAATGTTTTAAAAGAAAGGGATCAGCTTCAGGGAACAGTCGATGAGTTTGACCGATGCAGCAAGGAATATGAGGAATCCCTCAGATTAATTGCTGCATTGCAGTTACAGATAAGTGAGGCTAATGAGCAGATTGTGCAATTAAAACAATACTCAGATGAATTGAAAGTGTCCCAAACTCAAAGTCTGTTCAATGAGCTCATAGAATGTAAATCTTCAAAAACATTGCAACCCTCCACAACAATCAATTTGACTGGTGACGATTTTGTCACATCAAGGACAGTAGAAAGGATTACATGCAGTAGAAGAAAATTTAAGAAATATATAAAAAATAATAAATATGTTAGGAAAGTGCAAAAGTTAATTAAAACTAAAATTAATATAAAAATTATGTAAATATATGTAAGGAAAAGCATGAATTATTTAATAAAATTAAATTATATTCAATTGAGGTGGAAAATATGAAAAACTGTTATAGAGTGTCTCAATTCAGAAGTTTTGTCGCTTTTGAACTCCTTACAAATTATCTCAAATAAATATGCATCGGCTTAGGTTGAGATAAAAGAACACATATTGGCCATTTAAAAACCATTTAAAAGTACAGGTAATTAGTAATTATTGTATGCCTGGAGCATCCTTTAATCATATAATAAATAAAGTTTTAACTAGTAATTTTTGTCCTAATAGCACATTAATAATTCTAGTTGGGAGAAGAAGCAATGTAAACAAAAATAAATTATTAAAATATATTGATTACTTTAAATGTACATAAAATTATCTTGTTTTTATATTGCCTTACATACAGGGTTGACCACAGGAGAATAAAATAAGATATGACTTAAATTTATTAATGAATAATTTGTCATGTAACAATAATTTAAACTTGACATTTAATTGTAATAATTATACTAATAGCATTAATTTAATAGACATTTATAATTTAATTAAAAAATTTTGACTACAGATAGGTATTACCTATCCAAATATAATTTAAGACAGATAGCAAATGTGCTATCATATTATTTATATATTAACTCAGCCAAGGACTTGGCTACGCAGACATCTACTCCTATTGAGCAGCATATTAATGTGACATGCAATTCGGAATCAGTTCCAAGTAATTTAAATTAGAAAATGAGTCAATAGAGGTAATCTAGCAGTTATAATAATTTAAATAATTTAGAATGTAGCTTACAAATCCTTAATAGTTGCAATTGTATAACTCCACAAAATGATAATAAAAATTGTTTACACCTGGTGCATCAGAATATACAAGGCATGATAGGCAAAGAGCTAGAAATTGAATTATTCTTAAATAGCAACAATATTCATATTTTATGTATTACTGAACATTGGTTAAAAACTCATAATTTAATGTTTAACTTCAGTAATCACCCAGGTGGTCAGTTCTTTCAATAGATAAACGGTTTTAAGAGGTGGCTCCTTAATTTTAGTTAGCAAATTATTATCATGTAAAGAACGTAAAGATATTGTGAGTCTCTGTATTGAGCGAACTGTAGAAATAGCATGTGTTGAGTTTGAGCACCTCCTTGTTGTGAGCATTTACAGAACCCCATGTTCTTTATATGATACTTCTGAAAAAAATTTGGAGGAAGTTTTTGCCAAGCATAATAAACAGAATAAATCTGTTGTAATATGTGAAGACTTTAATATCAATCTCCTAGAAGCTTCCTCCACTAATATTAAATTAAGATCACTGTTTAAATAATCTAATGGTCTTTTTAATTTATTTTTGGAGCCAACGCGTATTGATGAATCTAGTGCAACATGTATAGATAACATTTTTACAAATGTTAAGCTTTCAATAAATGTATTATTCAAAAATTGAGCTCTGATCATTGTGGACAATTAGTTTCATTACCTTATGTTCACAAAAAGCAAATAGATAAAAAAGTAGTGTTTGTTCCAGTAAATGCACATCGCTTGGAGAAGTTTAGAAGTAACATAGTAAAAAAACTTCCATCACTTTCATACCAAAATAATACAGATTTTTTTGTATGGAACATTATTTAAGCTTATTTGCAATGAATTTAATAATACTTTTACATCTAAAACATTATCCTTGAACAATCGCAAGGCATTTAATGAGTGAGCGACAGTAGGAGTCCATAAGAATAGACAAAGGTTATATGAAATTTATAATGAAAGGTCATATAATCCTAGCGTCGAATTTAGGGAATATGTAAAAAAAATATTCCAAAATATTTAAAAGAGTGTGCTCCATAGCCAAGTCATTGTATTTGAGCAACAAAATAAAGACGGCTTCTAATAAAATTAAAATGACATGGAGTATAATTAATAGTGAAACTGGGAAGGTTAGCTCTCGCAATTCGAACTATCAGTAAAGTTTTAACAATAAATTAATTGAATCAGATCAGGACGTTGCAATAGTTTTCGACAAATATTTTACTGATATTCCTATCCTAACCACTAAGTCACTGAATTCTTCTCCTGTCGTCGCCGTATCATTACTTAAACAAAATGTAAATGCGTGTACAAAGAATTTTACATTTCATAAAGTGTCATCAAAGATATTCTAAAATATATAAGACTATTGATATTAAGAAAACCGCCGATCTGTGGGGGATTTCCGTTAAAATTATTGCGTCTATAATAGATGCAATCGCACCTCAACTATCTATTATTTTTAATACTAGTATCAAATCTGGTGTGTTTCCTGATTTAATGAAGCATAGTAAAATAATACCTTTATTTAAATCTGGCAGTACATTGGACCCCGCTAATTTTAGACCTATTTATATACTGCCAACACTTAGTAAAATTTTTGAAAAAATTATTCTTGATCAAATGTAAAAATTTTTTAATGTAAATAATTTACTTTATAAAAATCAAATCGGTTTCACAAGGGGTCGCTCAACAACTGATGCTGGTGTTGAGCTTATTAAATATATCTTTAATGCATGGGAGAATTCACAGTATCCTTTGGGTATATTCTGTGACCTATCCAAGGCCTTCGATTGTGTTCACCATGAAACATTAATCAGGAAACTTCAACACTACGGTGTAAGAAGTAATGCTCTTAAATTAATTATTTCATATTTAAGTGACAGAACGCAAAAAGTTGTAATTAATAGTATGAGTTCTTCCGTGTCGACTGTACAAATGGGCGTGCCTCAGGGCTCAATCCTCCGCCCCTTTCCGTTTCTTGTATATATTAATGACTTACCTTACATAGTAGAGGATAACCATGATATAGTATTATTTGCTGATGATACTTCATTAATTTTCAAATTAAAACGACAGTTATTAAATTACGACGAAGTAAATAATGCTATAGCTAAGGTAGTCAATTGGTTTAATGTTAATAATTTGCATTTAAATGGAACTGAAAACTAAATGTATGAAATTCGTAACTCCTAATGTTAATACGAATGTAATTTTAAATGGGGAAGAACTGAGTCTTGTTGATACCACCATTTTTCTTGGAATCACACTAGACGCAAAGCTTCAATAGCTCCCCCCATATATCAAAACTAGCTAGCAGACTTAGTTCTGCAGCATATGCTGTAAAAAAAGATTAGAACTCTTACCAGTGTTGAAACAGCAAGAATAGTTTACTTTAGTTATTTCCATAGCATTATGTCGTATGGTATTTTGCTATGGGGATACGCGCCTGATATGGAAATTATATTTATTTTACAGAAGAGAGCCATTAGAGCAATATATAATTTAAAACCAAAAGAGTCACTAAGACAAAAATTTAAGTAAATTAATATATAAACTCTGGCCTCTCAATATATTTATGAAAATGTAATGTACATACACAAGAATAAACGTAGTTTTGCATAAATAACTGATATTCATTCCGTAAATACTAGGAACAGACACAAGCTAGTAGTACCAGTTACTCGACTCCACCGAGTCAGTAATTCATTTATGGGGCGATGTATACGCTTTTACAACAAAATCGCAGAAAATACATAAAATTTGTCATACGCAAAGTTCAAAAATTTTATTAAACTAAGTTTGTATAAAAAGGGTTATTATAATATTAAGGAATTTATGGATGATAATAACCCCTGGGAAGGGTGATCGCTACCAAGCTATTTCTAATTTGTCTTGTGTTGTTAATTGTAAATATGATTGTAATCTATTATTTGAAAAAAAAAAATAGTCCCGCTGGGTTTCTTGCTGGTTCTTCCCAGGGCAGAGGTTTTTTTTGCGAACCAGTGGTAAATGAAAAAATTGACTTTCAATAAGTATTGTTTATAATCTACATTGAATAAAAACGTTTCTGTTTCTGTTTCTAAATGGCTCATGTAGAGCCTTGTAGAACCTCCTGTGGAGCTCCTTCTCCTTCCATACGGTCTCCTGGTCGGAAATGCTCTGCACTGCCGGGTCTTGCTCAGAAAAAATGACGTCCTTATAGAATGGATCATCCGATCTCGCCAGGAAGTAATTACGGAGGTTGCACACTTCGCGATTATGCATGATGAACGCGCTCAAAAAGCCACGCCCACCATGCTTTTGCGGCAACTACAGCCCCATTACCGACAATCGCGGATGATGCATCCTATGGAACGTCATAGTAGTGTGGACTTTTTTATCCAGGGCGTTAAGTTCAGTCTGAGTCCACCTGAGTATGCCAAAGGTATACATGAGGACAGGCATGACCCAACCGTTATATGCGTGTGTCTTATTCACACCAGGCAAAAAGGCGTAAAACACGTCGCAAACTGACTGTTTCATACCAGCCTCATCGATACCGATGTTCTGTGACACACCCAGGTATCGGTATGTTTCAGCCTCGGAAAGGGTCCTTAAACTGATGGGCATAGATAAGTCTATGCCCTCAGAATTAGCAACCCCTCCTCTTTCAACATGGAGGACCGCACACTTATCCGTCCCCAGCTCCATTCCAATAGAATTGCTAAATTCACAAGTCATCATCATCATCATCATCATTACAGCCCTTTACAAGTCCTCTGCTGAACATAGGCCTCCCCCAAGGTATGCCACAAAGCACGGTCCTGAGCCACCTGCATCCATCGACTTCCTGCATGTCTTACCAGGTTGTCACTCTATCTAGAGGGGGGTCACCCTACACTTCGTCTACCGGTACGAGGCTGCCACTCGAGAACCTTTTTTCCCCAACGGTTGTCGGTTCTTCGAGCTATATGGCCGGCCCATTGCCACTTCAGCTTACTAATCCGTTGGGCTATGTCGGTCACTCTGGTTCTACTGCGGATATCCTCATTTCTAAGTTTACCACGCAGAGAAACTCCGAGCATAGCCTCTCCATAGCTCGCTGAGCGACTTTAAGCGTCCTTATACGGCCAGCAGTGAAGGACCACTTCTCAGTTCCATATGTCATTACTGGCAACACGCACTGGTACTTCTGTACACTTTAGTTTTCAGAGATGGAGGTATACCTGACGAGAAGATGTGTCGAAATTTCCCGAACGCTGCCCAGCCGAGTTGAATCCGTCGATTGACCTCTCGGTCGAAGTTGGACTTACCTAGCCGGACTATTTGTCCCAGGTAAACGTACTCGTCAACAACTTCGAGCTTAGTGCTCCCCACAACTACCGGCATAGGTGTGACATGTACATTAAACATGATTTTTGTTTTGTCCATGTTCATCTTAAGACATATCCGTTGGGAGGCACTTCACAAGGCAATTCACGAGTGATGTTTAGCAATTCCACAAGATAAAAATGTGGGTCACTTTTGTACCTCCTTTCTGAAGCTGAAAACCCCTCCCGGAGCCCTCCAGTAAAGTACTGAGAGGGTTCAAAGAGAGGCAGAACCAGATTGGACTCAGACAATCGCCCTGGAAGATACCCCTTCTTATCCTTATGTGGCTTTCCGCAGTCATCATCCGCTCACCCAGATGACAAAGGATCGTACTCCACTGCCCCATACACTGCTCGAGGAAGTCTCTAACTGTACAGTCAATCTTATACAGCTTGAGGACCCTCTTTAGCCATGTATGAGGCACCGACTCGAATGCCTTTCTGTAGTCTATCCAGGCAGTGGAGAAGTTCCGATGGTTGCGTTTTACCACTTTGTCAATAACCGCGTCAATGAGAAGTGGTTCCTTGGTTCCACGACCACCGCCCCGACATCCATTTTGAGCGCGCGACATCACCTGATTTGATTCCAGGTGACGAGTGATTCTCGCGCTCAAAATGGATGTTAGTGCCTTGTATATGGTCGGTAGACACGTAATGGGGCGGTATTTGCTCGGGTCTGTGGTATCCTAGTCTTTAGGAACCAAATAAAAACCTAGTAGTGAAGAGGCTCGGGAGCGACTTCTGGTTGAGAGCTTCTTGGAATTGTCGGGCGAGCACAGTGTGACACACCATAAACCCCATCAGCCAGTAGTGATGCAGCCCGTTGAGTCCCGGACTTTTCCATTTCGGGGCCCTACGGACCATCTCAGCTACGTCATCCGTCGTTATAATGACGGGGTCCATGGTCGTTACTACTACACTGACTCGCCACAACTTCCGTCCAAGAGCTCTCGCTGTGGTTTACGGGCTCTGACCACAGGCGCGCCAGAATGTTACAGTGTCGGCCTGA
>CAJQZP010000309.1:0-11818 GCA_907164705.1 Parnassius apollo | reverse complement strand
GTGTCGAAGACTGCCGAAAAAAGAAACGACGTTAGACAATGCACGGCCTTCAAGCCACACCTCCGTGCCCGTCGGAGTGGGGAGCGTGAGGTTTTTTCGTTACGGCGGAATAAATTTCTGGATTCGGTCCCCACGCTCAAGGCCCGCGATAGAAGCTATGCAATAGCTTAAAAAATACTCCATCCAGCAAAACAACTAGTAAAAATGCATTTAGCCACTTAGTAGTGCATAAGCATCACACAAAACGTCGACCAAAGTCATGCATATCGTGTATGGGATATATAAGAATACGATCAAATCCACCCACAGTTATGACGGTTTAGGCAACAACAGCACAACATCAAATAATAGACACAATGGCCATAAAAAGCCCTCCGTGAGTGACCGCCACCACCTGCCAAAACGCCGCTCCTGCAGACTTGATATAAGTGTAAGTCATCACAACCAATTGCATGATGAGTATGGCAAGGGCACGGAAAGTGTTTGTGTCACTGAAGTGGAATATAATGCATGATTCGATTATGCCTGTCTCACACAATAAGTTACCTTCAATCATACAAAGGTGGAAAATTTACACAAATATTACTTTATTGTTGTTATATAAAACGTCATGGAAATCAAACAGTCTGCAGCTACGTAATAAAGGGCAAAAGCGAAGACATGACGACGACTGAAGCAAAGACTTGGGCAAAGCTACTCAGTTGTGAGTCAAACCAAGACGCAGAGAGCGCCATTAATAACAGTGAGCTGCCAAACAACCATTGCAGATTCGCAATGATAAAAAAAACCATATACCATACCATAAACCATACCAAGGTCCCACATGCAATTCCTGCAGACATCACCACAAGCGTATCTCCATCGACCCGAACAACAAATGCGTCGAATCAGGTGAGGCAGACCCGAAGATTTATCACAAGACGCAATACCGCAAGAAGCAGGTCCAAGTTTACCTCGGTCTCGGATGCTGTAATGCAGTCTACACGCCACTATAATAATCCTTTACAAGTCCCATTTCTATCCATATAATGCTTTTTACATATTTTAGACTTTTCACATATATGCCTTATTTCATAGACCTTGCTATTAAATGTCTTTAATATATGGAAACACAATACACAACTCTGCTATTATAACGTTTTTGCTTCTGAAAGACATCCTATACACTGTGCAACAGTACTAAAGTAGGAGTCGGGCATCTGAACATCCCATATACGTATATATGAACACCCATGTGTATGCGTCTCCGGCAACATCTTTATAAAAGCAATCATAATATTTTCAACCTCCAAAATCACAGCAACACGCTGCATCATTACAAGTTCTAAGAAACTAAAGAAAATTTTTGACCAATTTTTCAATTATATAATAAATGTTATTTATCTATATTATTATAATATGATTGACTTGTGTTTTTATTATTTAATCACCCGATGGTAAGTGATTACCGCCGCCCATGAGCAACTGCAACGTCTGAGGAATTGCAGATGTATTGCCGGCTTTTTAGAAAGGAATAAGCTTTTATCTTGAAGGTCTCTAAGTCGTATCGGTGCCGAAAAATCTCTGGTGGTAGTTGATTCCACAAGGAAATTGTGCGAGGAAGAAAACTTCTTTTAAAACGCACAGGGGTAGACTGCCAGTCATCCAGATGATATGGATGGTGTAACAAGTGTGGTCGCGATGTGCAATGGTGAAATTGTGCGGCTGGAATTAGTCCGAACAATTCTTTAGAGTACTCTCCGTGGTAGATGTGATAAAATACGCAAAGATAAGCAAAGTCTATTCGCGTTGCCAGTGAGTCAAGCCGATTGGAAAGAGCTATGTCGCTGAAAATCCGAACTACTCTGCGCTAGGTGCGATCAAATAGAAGAATCTGCCACTGGGGAGCCCCAGCCTGGAGATGGGAACAATATTCCATGTGTGGTCAAATCTGCGTCAAGTTGGAGGCGGTAAGCCGGCATGAAATACTGTCCCGCTCTGCTGAGCACGCCAAGCTTTTTTGAGGCCAATTTGGCCTTCTCTTCCAAGTGACCACGAAAATGCACGTCACTCGATATGTCGACGCTAATGATTCCGATAGTAGCTGAGGCAACAAGGGGAGTGCCTTAAAACTGAGGATATACGACGAAGGGTTTCTTTTTAGCGGCAAACCTGCAAACTTATGTCTTCTGGAGATTAAACTGGAGATGTAGATTTAGTCGCGCCCAGTCCAAAATTTTGTTCAATAAAGTCTCGACTTCGGACACAAGTTTTTTCCGGTAATAGGCGACGTTTTCCTGATAAATATTGGCACGGCCGGTGTATAAAGCATCAATAGTCCTGTCGTTTGCATAGCAATGAATACTAGTAAAATAAAAGACTAGTAAAATATGGGCTATATGTTAAAAATTTTATCTCGAGTAAATGTACATCTAATATATTAGATACCGTAGATAACAATTGCGTCTAAATGAATGCGGAACCATAGATTTCATATTTCTTTTTTTTCTCATCATTATTACAGCTTTTCACTAATAATCTGCTGAACCTAGGTCTTCACCAAGGAATAACGTTTGCAGTAATTAACCTTGAAACATGAACTAGACAATACTTTGTTGGGAGACGTAAAGTGTAGCAATATCGTAATTCATTTCGAATTCTGTTAATAGACTTAAATCTAGAATCTTACCTTATTGTATATCCGTAAAGTTATTTTTAGTAATGCCACTTAACTGGCTTACTTCACGTATTTATAATGAACGCACAGCAAAAATATTCGCAAAACAACCAATCTTTAGAATATATTTACTGTATTTTTAGTTGAACTTTATGCTAAAACAACAGGTTGGCACAGCTTCAAATGTTAGTCAGCAGGCTTCATGTGCTGGCGAGACTAGTATTTGAAAAAAAGTTAAGAGTTGACAGTTCGGTATGCAAAATTATTCAATATTTTGGTCCACAAGCGGTGAAATTTCTAAAGAAACTGCGGTTGTCTCTTGCTGCAGTTATCAAGTTTCTACAATAGATTTAATAACAAAGTATAGCTATTTTGTGTTGCGATGTATTGCAGCAAGAATTTTTGACACAGTAGTGTAGAGAAGTTGAGCCTACATAATAAATTAAATTTAGCTTTTTATAATGTTGTTTGTGTTATGTAACCTAAATAAAGTAAATAATAAGTTATTTTTCATTTTTTATTTAAAATGATAGAGACGTACTGTATAACAATATTTAACTCTCTTTCTTGGTTACAGTAAAAATAAAGTTATTTTAGTTTTTTAGCGAGCTCCTAAATAACACTAAAAGCAGTAGTGCGGTCTCGTTTAAATTCTAGTCGTAATTGGCGCTGCGTGCTAGTTTCTGCGGACAAACTTAGTGCATTACGCTCACGGTTAGCACATAGGCGTTGTTCACGCTCTGCGTGGGTTCGAGAGAAACTACTGTTACTACTAACTAACCTGCGCATCTTAGAAACCCATGAGTTTCGAGACAGATTTGATTTTTTTTCTCAAATGCATAGCTAAAATTCCTTCTTAATCCGATACTAACGATATTAAAAACAATGATAAGTAATCGAATAAATACGTAAGAATTGCTAGTAAGTGGAAAAATAATAATTATTCGCAGGAAAATTAAACACATCAACCAACACAGACAACAAAGGTAAACCTGTTTCTATAGGATGAGAGCGGCTCATCGGCACCTATAACATCACTTTTTGGGAACGAAACCATAGCGCGATATAACTCGACGCCAACGCCATCTAGTTAGTAAACGGAAACTATATATTACCCAAATGAATTAATTATATTATGAATTAAAAATAAATTGTCGTTAATTTAATAGACAAGTACATTATTTTTTGCATTAAAAAAATATGGTAACAGCATCAAGGAACAAAACTAAGAACTACATACTTAAATCAATTACCTGCAAAAAATGTGCTTTGTAAGATATAACTTAGAACCGAAAGCTTGACTTGACTTCATGATAGTGTAACTTATTGTACCACCAATCAATCTGTTTAGTAATAATGGTGTGAAACTCTCCATACAATTAGATAAGACATGTAAAGTTCTCAGATTTCCTAATGAACATTAAAAGTGCAAAAATTAAACAAAAATTACGATTTTTCAAAAGAATATTATGGGATTGAAACTTGCACCATCTAATGCGGTAAACGGTCGTCTGACCTTACCGAGAAATTCCCCGTTAACATATTGTTAAACAGCTGTTCCCTTGCAATTTATAATATTACTGCCCCGCTCCTTTATAAAAAATAGCGTCATTATTATGTTCCCAGAGTTAAATTTTAATTTTTATTTTAACTAGTAACATGTCATTTTGTGCATTAAATTATATTGTGCATTCAATTACGAATAAAAACCTTTTAAAATCAATACTGCTTACCCCCTATAACATACAGCGTTATAATATGTAGCTTAAAGCCTTCCTTGGTTTACAAGGAATATTTCTGCTGAATTTAAATTCAATCTATCCAGTAGTTTTGGCGTGAAGCCGTACCATACACACAGACAAACAGACAAAAATTCTAAAAAGTCACTTTTTGTCATCAGTTACGTTTTTCTAACAAAAGCCACTTATTTTTTCTCCAAAATACTCAATGTGCAGTTTTTCTTTCGTTACTGTTTTATTAAACGTAGTGAACACGAATCGGATGCTCATATTCTTTTATGGATGCAGGAACGTATTTAGACGTGATTAGTATTTAGACGTACATTAATCACACATCGAAATCGATTGTTCATACTTAAAATTAAATTGTCAATGTCTTGCTGCGGTATGAAGTCTCATGTTCCTTGTAAGTGTTAGTTTAATTAAAACGTGATAGCGTCATGGTGCAGTATAGCTTATTAGTAGTATAGTTGTAGCACGAATGGGTCGGCTCGACCGGCGAAGGACCACGTTCTCACAGAATACCACCGTAAAATAGTAGCATAATGATGCTGTGTTTTGTGTGGTGAGTGTAGAGAAACGGAGACCTTTTTTAGTGGAAACGAGGCATTCCATCTTAGTCTTCACGGGTGACAACGCATCTGCATTCTGATTCATAATCGAGGGCAGATGTAGATGTCTATGAGCCACAGCAACCACTTGCCATCAGGTAGACTGTGTGCTTGTTTGTCACCCTATCCTATAAAAAAAGTGTTCGTAAAGTTGTTTTTCCATCGTCAAATTTGGCGGAAAATCTCTAAGAGCTTTTCGTTGCAATATGTCACAGGCATGCTCGATAGGATTAAAGTCAGGCGACTGCGCATGCCAATCCAAAACTTGAATATCGTGGTCTCGGAGAGCGGCCGACACCAGCCGCACCGTATGGGAAGTAGCATTATCGTGCATGAGTAGAAATTAATGGTCCATTTGGACTCTGTGTGGGACAATAACAGGCTCTACTACCTCCTCGTGGTAATTTTGTGTAGTGATGTTTCCTTGGATCCAAAAGAGCTATGTTCGTCCACCAAGAAGAATTCCTGCACAACGCATGAAAGTTCCGCCTTAGTATGAGTGAGCCCCCTTACGGTGCCATGGACGGCTAACTATCCCCAGAGTTCTTCAAACGCATGTTCTTCGTGAATCTGGATGAAACCCAAACCGTGACTTATCGGTGCACAGCAACAAAGACCATTGTTCGTCACCAACTTCATGCAATCTCCTCCGCAATGTTTAGTCGCTAGTTTTAGTTCCTGGAGCCTTTGTAGTAGTTGCGTCGCTTTGATATTGAGTCGTCTTCTGTCACAGCCGCAGTACTGCAATAAAGTGACCACCACTTCGATATCATGTTTTGGCTGGTGTGTAGGGTAGCAACGGCTCTTAAAATTACATCTCGACTCAAATGACGACGTGACATAACTCTTAAAGATCACATGGTACGTAAATTACAAAAAGAAAAATAATCTTATCCCTGTTCCTTAATTAATATCAGAAGAACAATTAAAATTTGCCTTGACATAACGAAGTACTAACAATTTTACCGCCATATTTTGTTTTTTCTTTTGTTTTATTATTAACTACTTTAATATATATATATATATATATATATATATATATATATATATATATATATATATATATGTATATATATAACGACTTTTATGCTATTTTCAAAATTTCTCCGTCAAAAATTCGAAGAGATTCTGTTGATTTGTTTATTTGAACTAAAAAGAAGGAAATAGACACGATTTTGGTTCCCTGAACTTCTAATATATCCTCGGCTACAGGATTTCGGTAGTTTTGCCATAATACCTACAAAGGCATCAGAAAACCAATAACACAACACAGAAATGTAGGCATGGCCTGATATTAACGCTAGATTCTATTACAGGCGACGCGTTGGTCATCATCAAGCCACGTGCTCGGTATGTGAAATATTATGGTAAAACCGCTCTGATCCGACCAACTATAGACATATCGCGATTACCTCCTTATTCTCTATTGGTTCCGTCGCGGTCGCTCGGCTGATGATCTTCTGGTTTACCTAACTCATAAATGGGCGGACGCAGTATAGTCCAAGGGGGGAGGCGTTGGCAGTTATTTTGAATATAGCGTAGGGCATCGATCGGGTTTGGCACAAAGCGCTTCCTATGAAGCTTCCTTCCTATAGGTTTCCCGAGAAATTGCACAATTGGATCATCAGTTTTCTTACTTTACACTGATCGTGGCAATATTTATCGGGAAAAAGTTGCCGAATACTAGGACAAACTTGTGTCTGAAGTCGAGACTTTGTTGAATAAAGTCTCGGACTGGGGGCGATAAATTTAATCCAGTTTAATTCTCAGAAGACACAAGTTTATAGACAAAAGGAACCTCTTCGGCGTATCAATTCATTCAGTTTCAAGGCACTTTCATTGTTGCTCGGTGTCGACATGTCGAGTGATGTGCAGTTTGGTGGTCACTTGGAAGAGAAGGTGAAATTGGCCTCTAAAAAGCTTAGCGTGATCAACAGAGTAGCACAGTATTTTATGCCGGCTCACCACCTGCAACTTTACAAGGCGCAGGTTCGGCCGCACATGGAATACTGTTCCCATCTCATGGCTGGGGCTCCCATTGTCATCTCTTTCCATTTGATCCCCCAGATCCCCATTTCCATCAGATCCAGTGCAGAACTGTTCGAATCGTCGGCGACCGAGCTCTTTCAGATCGGCTTGACTCACTGGCACCGCGAGGAGATGTTGCATCTCTGCGTATTTTATCGCATCTACCACGGGGAGTGCTCTAAAGAACTGTTCGGACTAATTCCAGCCGCGCAATTGCACCATAGCCCATCGCGATAAAACTTGCGATACCATCCATACCATCTGAATGTCTGGCGGTCCACCACCATGCGATTTAAAGGAATTTTTCTTTTCTCGCACAAATTCCTTATGGAATTGACTACCAACAGAGCCTTTTCCGGACCAATATGACTTAGAGACCTTCAAGAAAAGAGCCTACTCCTTTTTAAAATGCCGGCAACGCATCTGCAGTTCCCCTGGTGTTGCAGTTGTTCATGGGCGGCGGTAATCACTTATCATGTGAGCTGTATGTTTGTTTGCCCCTCTCCTTTAAAAAAACATATACCGTTTTTACGATAGATAAAATGATTAAAAATATAAGAATAAATGTTTTTTGGATGCAATAAATAAACACGCCAGAAAAGGTGTTTCTTGAAAACATCCCGAACTCGCTGCATAGGGACGTTGTTTCGGTTGACAGAACTTTATTTCTTTCAGACAATTGTCACTTACATGGGACTATCTATATTAGAATTATAATTCCAGTACGTGTAAAAAGTACATCGGTTGGTCGTCAACCAAGAAGCGATGTTTCTGTCTGTCTCTACGGTTGGTCCAAGTTAATTTTAACACACATTTCATACTTCATACGTATTCAAATAATCTTCCATTAAAAATATTGATCAAAGTCTCTTCCTTCGCATGTTGTGGAAGTTATGTTAAATGCATCTTAAAGTGAAGAACGACGAAGATATTTTGTTATACGTCTTTTTTCCGTGGATGTCTACGAAGAAGCGATTTCCTACTTGACAGATCAAGACTTTGTATAGAGCGTGATGGTGCATATTTTGAAAAGATGTAAAATAAATATTAATAGTATCTGGAACACTTTTTGTATATCTCAAAATTTATTGAGTGTCCCACGTGTCTTATTCCAGTCTACCCTGGAGGATTTGAGAAAATGAGGCAGGTGAGAACAGTTCACTAAATAAAATTAGTAATAAAGATATGATACAATGATATGTAGATAAATAAAATATACATACATAATACAACAATAAATATGTAAACGGGCACTAATATATAATTTTGAAATGGAATAAAACATACTTGGTCAAAAGTAAAATGACAAGTACTACATGGTTATAATACGTATACGAAATATCATGTATAAAGCGAAAGGTAAAACAACATAAAATAGTCGGAATTTATTAATAGTTATTCAGGTATACTCGAACTAGTCTCTTAAAATAATTCTTGTTATTAGTTTTGTTGATTAGTGCAGCCGTTACTTGACTAGTGACTACTATTCTGCGCTAATATGAACAATCGGAAGTGAAATTCTTTACAGAACCAATCTGTTTTTATGTTTTCAATGTTATTTTCAATATAAAAAAAATCTTGAATATAGAGACTCATGAAAGAATTTAAACATTTTTAAAATGTCAGAGTTTTCTCTCCTACTTCTCATTTACGTTATATATTGTATTCACATCTTATAATATTTACTAACGACCGCTCTTGCAGCTGTGTCCACGTGAAGTGTATATCCAAGAAAGAATATTTTCTTGAGATAAAATATACTCTTATATTCCATATTAGTTCTAACGACTGACAACGCATCTGCAATTTGATTATTAATCTAGAATAGATGTAGATAGAACTTCTTTCAGTCTTTGCTGAACAAAGTCTCGGATAGAGGGCGACTAAATTGAGTCCATTATAACCCTCAGAAGACCCAAATTTGCGCGTTAACCGCTAAAAAGAACCCCTTTGTCTTATCTCCTTAGTTTCAAGGCACTCCCCTTGTTGCCTCAGCCAGTATCGGAATCCTCGGCGCCGACATATCGAGTGACGTGCAGTTTCGTGGTCACTTGGAAGAGAAGGAGAAATTGGCCTCTAAAAAGCTTGGCGTGATCAGCAGAGCGGGACAGTATTTCATGCCGGCACACCGCCTGCAACTTTACAAGGCGCAGCTTCGGCCGTACATGGAATATTTTCTCATCTCTGGGCTGGGCCTCCCCAGTACCAGCTCCTTCCACTTGACCTCATCCAGCTCAGAGCGGATCGAATCGTTGACGATCGAGTGCTTTCCGATCGCATTCACTGGCGCTGCGTAGAGATGTTGTATCTCTTTGCGTATTTTATCGCATCTATCACGGAGGGTGCTCCGAGGAATTGTTCGGGTTAATCCCAGCTGCCAAATTACATGAACGCACTACGCGGCAAACCTCCCGATACCATCCACAACATCTGGATGCTTGACGGTCCACCACTGTACGTTTCACTAGGAGTTTTCTTCCGGGTACGACCTCTCTGTCAAATAATTTACCCCCGGCAATTTTTCTGTACCGACACGACCTGGGGACCTTTAAGAAAAGAGCTTACTCCTTTCTAAATGGCCGACAACGTACCTGCAATTCCCCTGATGTTGCGGTTGTTCATGGGCTGCGGTAGTCACTTAACATCAGGTGAACCGTATGCTCGTTTGCCCGCTTTTCTATAAAAAAGTTGTCTATGGGCCACAGCATCCACTAACCCTCATATGAAATGTGCTTTTTTTACTAAAAACCGTCAAATTACAAGACCCACACTATTAAATCGTTAGCGTAATTAAGCATCAATCATTCTCTCTTTACAGCCTATGAAATTAAACTTTTGAATGAAAGGCTCTCCAATTATGGTCTTGTAAAGGGAATAGTTGTCATATCTGCCACGCTTAACAGCCAAGTTGGAAACCCCGTTTTTTCTAACAATTATTATAGGGAAGATGACGATGCCCAACTCCTGGTTTGTTTTCCGTTGTCACCTCTATCCATCTAAACACCTGATACATAAACATACTTTAATATTTATAAATGTTTTAATAAATCTTAGTATTAAGCATTCATGGTATGTCTCTTCGTAGGCGAAACTTACGTGCATGAATTGATGGGCAAATTCAGCCACATAAAAAACTAATATTCACATATATCTAGTCCCATCTTACGAGTATGTGCAAAACATCGTGGGTGACGCATATTCTAACATAAAGTAGCATAGGAAGGCGTGAATATCTCCACGTATCATTTCCAGCTTGCTCAAATAGCGCTTGGGAAAATAAAATTAAAGTTTTTATTGCAGTATTGGACATTGTTGTAGTATAATGTCGTTTGAATTCCATACGTGCTTGAAGTTAATGATAAAAGTGTTTCAAATTCTTTTATTAGTTTGTGTATTTCAAAATATTTATACAAAGAGCCTTACTCATAAAAATCGACGTCAATTTAAGAAATGCATAAAATAGCTATTTATCATTTCAATACATGACAATAAAAAGACAAAAGAAAAAAAGTAAAGTTACAGCTTATATACGTCCCACTGCTGGGCACAGGCTCATTTCTGACAGGGTTTAGGGCAAGGAAGTGTCCGCCGCGCAGCCCCAATGCGTGTTGGCAAACTTCACATGTCTTCGAAATATTTATTTTCTTATTCCTCAGACATGCAGGTTTTCTCACGATATTTTCCTTCACCACCGAGCACTTGGTAAATCAGCGCTTAAAATTGCAATTCAAAATTTCATTGATGCCGGCGGGGATCGAACCCGGGTTACTCGTGTTCTGTTATATTTACAGTGAGCGTTAACCATCTGAGCTACCACTACTCATAAATAAAATAAAAAGACAAATAAAACGTAAATTAGTATGTAATTCAATTACAATTGCTAAAACTAAACATTAAAGATTAAAATGAAATAATTTTCGCATAATAGATTCAAAATTCGGTGCCATGACATATATATGCTAATAGCTACTAAGCAGAAATAATTTTAGTCTATTTAGTTTTATAAAGTCGACTTCTAATTATTTATATCGTTCCACCTTATGTCAAGTACAAATATTAATTTATTATTTATATTATTTATAATTACTATTATATTCAGATTATAATTTATTTGACGGATCATTTGGATGAATTGATGGATAAATTTTATCTGATGATTGAAAATTGAGTCCCTATACTTATAAAATTCACTTCACATACACACAAAATATAGGTATAAAATAAAAATAAATAAAAATTATACATCAATATGCATATATCTATAAATGATGAGAGAGAGCAACAATACATTTACGGTATTTTCCCGCCCAAAGAGTTATAGTTAAGTTTACTGTATTAGCTAGCAATATCCTTCCTCTTCACTTCCGTTTATTTCCTGCACGGGCGTCTCCAATAGGAGGCTAGACAAGGTGGCGTCATTTAGCGCACCCAATGAGAGGGGACTACGCAAAAAAGTGAGAAGCAACGTACCGCCGCCGTTCGAGAAGTTGAAGCTTGACCTTAGATATGATAGAAACTCTGTGACAGTTGGGCCACATAATAATTTCCTAGTAACTGCTTATACAGTGATATTTATTGTGCACTAGTACAAATAATTCGTCGTGGCGATAACAGTCAACCCAGTCCATTTGTCGTCACGCACCACCGCAGTCGCAACATAGCACCTTCAACTTTGAGGCCTGAGTACGAGGCAATCGGAAGATCAATGCCCAAGTAAGTGCCCTTTACTATCTTGAGCCATTCCCATTTGTTGTTCTTATTACACAACAGCTTATGCTCCTGCC
>CAJQZP010000308.1:0-119059 GCA_907164705.1 Parnassius apollo | reverse complement strand
TCACAATCAAGCTTGTACACTCCTGCATCTTGTAGAGGAATATGACACTTGACGGATGGTAAGAACTGACTAATCTTCTTCGGCGGCTTGTAGAATGTTCTAATAGAAGCTCGCTTCAAGATGTAGCCAATCTTGCCTGTGACACCTCTGACATATGGTAGTATAGCAGGTACACGTTCGACTGTGGCCGGCTTCACTCAGTCCCTGTGATGGAGGCGCGGGACCCGAAGCTTGTTGTCTTGCAGAACGTCAGTCACCTCAGTCCCCCGTGGCCATGGGTGCTGGAAAGCACCCGAAACGTCGGGTATTAAAATTAATATAAATAAAACGCGATAAAATCCGTAAAAGTAGTTTTAATCAAAATTTGTCATGTTTAAATCTGCTTATTATTCTTTTATTTTATTTTTAGGTTTCCACGTCAAAGTCAAAGTGGTATAAATTCGTCCATTTTTATTTCTTGCTTTCCTAGCACTTATGAACGACTTTTATTCTAATTTAAATAAATATATTTGTGATTTAAATGTTATGTTGATAAGTATTGTTATACATACATTTAGTATGTTTATATTTGAATTAGATACCTTTTAAAATATTCAGATAAAAATATCATTAAAATATAATTGTGATATAATATTCTGTAATATTATATTAAATAAGCATATATAATATACAAAATAAATGACAAAATTTAAATATTGTTCTCAATATCATTTACTTATTTAACAATACGATCTAATATTACCTACGGGTCATTCTACCTGTGTTTATTCTATGATAAAAAAAACAACCGCGCGAACACAGAGTAGCGCACATTTTTTGTTTGACATTGCTGTTCTAGTACGTAAGTACATATTACTTCAATGAGCTCTATAAACCATTTAATGTTTTTGGTACCAATTGAATTTCAGTAATATTAAAATTCGTTATATACTTTTTTCTTTAATTTATTGCAAATATTGAGTTAAAACAAAATAAGACGAGCTTAAAACTAACTACGTACAATTACTACGACAAAATAGGCCCGGACTTAAACTGACACTTGATACTTGATAGTAACATTCTGCCTTACAGAAAATACAAATAGTTTGCGCCACTCTAATATTTTCTTACGTAATAATATATAAATACTGTATTTTTGTTTTGTTTTTTTTTTCAAAGAAGTTAGCTTTGCTATAGCTATAGTTTTTTAATATAGAGTAAGGGTAACAAGCGAGAACACAGCCCACCTGATGGTAAGTAGATGCCGTGGCCTATAGCCTATAGACTTTTAAAACTAAGATGAAATGCCTCGTATCTAGTTTCCAGGAAAAAAATTTCCGGTTCTCTACACGGAACTAACGAAATACAGTCCCTTTTAGATCGAGTCGACCCTTCCGTGCTACAACAATTTGCTGCAACATGGCTGTGCGACGGATAAATACAGGGTTATTTTGCAATAACTGGCCAAATTTGCAGAAAAGGTTTAGAATATGAATATAGGCAAAAGTTGAAAAAAAATCATTAAAAAATCTCAAACATTCTGCCCTTTTTATCTTTTTAATTCAAAATGCGTGAAATACAATATTTTAACATACTTTACTGCACACATTGATCAGTAGGAAAAATATTGTTGCCCATAAAATCACATTCAATTTGGCATAATTTCAAATAAAAGTGAGTCTTATTTACTAATATTTTCAAAAACTGCGATAACGGTACTATATTATTTATATATTTGAAATTAAGTTTTAAAATTGGCTACTCTTTGAAATATAACCATGTATAGGGACCAGTATATAATATTAAATTAATATTAAACTATAACAACTCAAAAATAGATAACCAATTATTCGGTAGTTGATTAGCCCAACATAGATTTATAATACTTCGTAATAGCCAAATATTTTTTATTTGTCAGTTAATTATGAGACATCAGCCTTTACATATAAATATTTTTTTGATATTCATTACAAACATTGTATTATAAAACCGTGTAAAACGAATTAGTGTAAAAGTAATGTATAGAACTGGTTGTAATAGTCATAAAACTAAAAAAACTCAAGAAATATTGGAACCATCAGGTCGATATTAATTCCAAATCTGGTGAAGATTATCCCTTTTGACTTTTAAATATAACGTAGTGGGATAAGCGTAAAAAAATCCGTATTGTTTAATGGATACAATAAGAATCGTCTTAGGTTTATATAATATGGACCAGGGGATACGAGTTAAGATTAATTATCTCAATACTTTCAATAGATTGCGGAAGGAGTCTGTGCGCAAATATACAATGCAATATTCTTTTCGGCGACGAACAAAATACTTTGGCAAAGGAAAATTGTCGCCTTTGATGTTTTGTATGACGATTCTTTTTTACAATTGTTAACGAAACTAGTATATTATGTGTATCATCCTACAAATAATTGATCCGGCTGTAAATATTTGTTCCCGTGCAATTTTTGTGTTACCTTTTTAAAGTAAAAAAATGGTAAAAATGGTTTTAGTTATTGCTGTTTAGTATTCATATTGGCCAAAATATATTTTATTCTACACTTTTATTAAAAAAAAAGAAACTGATTTCCGATTTACTCTAAAACAAAATATAGTACCAATCCGGACAAAAGGGAAAATGTGTCCAAGTAACTGTCAGGGGTATCTAGTCTGAAATGAAATTGCCAACGATAAAAGTTTGCTCCCAGCATTGTTCGGCGTATGTGCACAACTGTTCACTCCCTAGTAATTTATATAACAAAAAACTACTACAAATTTTCATTTATCTTTCTTAGTGGTTTTTTTTTTGGATTTGTTCACGTAACAATTTCGCTCCATAGACTATAGATATCACATACGGCAACTGAAATGGATAATTTTATGATTTCTGAAGGATGGCAACTAGCGTGTTCAAGAATATTATTATTCAAAAGTATTTCATTCATTTATCTGTGATCTTCATCTTCGTTATAATCGTACAGCCCTCTAAAAATCCACTGCTGAACATAGACCAGCGTGGATTGCTTTTTGGGATATCTGCCAATCACCACGCTTGGCAGGTGGGATGGCAACCGCAGTTCTTTACCATTATTGAGTTGTAATCAGAAACATGCTGCCGACCATTTTTTGTTTCAATTTCACTTTGTTGCCTCTTACGACACCCACGGGATGATTTGGAGTAGTGGGTATTCTTACGCCGTCATTGCACGGCGTCTAATAGGAGCAGACCGATATTTGGTAGTAAGCTATTACAGACTATGATAAAAAAGAAGATAGGTTTAGTCGTTTTCGGTTTAAATGCTGTGTTCAAAATACGTTTTAAATATTTTCACGTGGTGTTGCCACGCTGCAGCTATATTATTATTCTAGCACAAATGAGTCGCGTGAGGAGGGCCACGCTGCCACAAAATGCCAGCGTAAAATAGCGTCTATCGTAGTACACTTGAGTACTGCGGTTCACAATCTACTATATTATTGTATTGAGCGTATTCAGAAGCGGTTTTTTTGGCAATTTGGCACGTTTAATTGGTGTTGAATTTCTCATATGCGTAAAGGCTAACATTTTTCGGAGTGTTATCCTCGGATAAACGTAGGGAGCTAACAGATTTGTTGTTTTTATACAGAATTCTCAACAACAGAACTAGTTGCTCACAGTACTGAACGCGTTTGAATTTAGCGCTTCTTTAAAAAGATATCCGTGTCATCCGATAGCCCCTGTTTTAAAAAAATGCGTTTTTATATTTTATTATTTTGATTTATTTATTTCAATATAATAATGTTGGACTTTACAATCTTCTTTTAATTAAACACAGCACAGGTACAAGCCTTCTCTCATATTTAGGGTAAGGAAATGTTAACCGCGCTGCTACTATGCGTATTGGCGAAATTCTCATGTCTTCGAAATATTTAGTTTTCAATGTTTTAGAGACGAAGGTTTCCTCACGATGTTTTTATTCATCAACAAACACGTGGTAAATCCATTCACTTAAAATTGTAATCGGTTTTCTCACGTACTGTGAATTTCCGGCGAGCGCTTGGCCACCAATCATAATTCACTATAAAAAATTTCAGAGAATTTCACTATAAAAACTAGGTTTAAGTTTTCAATTTAAAACCGTTTTAATTTCCAGCTCAGACAAGTATCTTCAAAATTTTATAAATGCATTTCATTGTACATTATTTGAAGTTAAAATAAACATAGACTGGTTTACTAGGTACACATACATAGGTGACACATATCTTCGAGTTATTTTTAGTAGTATAGTTGTAGCACGAACTCATTCGTGCTACAACTGACACGACATACGATTCGTGCTACAAGGACCACGCTCTTACAGAATACCAGAGTAAAATAGTAGCTTAGTGTTGCTGTGTTTCGTATGGTGAGTGTAGAGAACCGGAGACCCTTTTTACTGGAAACGAGGCATTCCATCCTAGCCCTCACGGGTGATAAAGCATCTGCATTTTGAATCGTAATCGAGGATAGATGTAGATGTTTATGGGCCACAGCAACCACTTACCATCAGGTGGACTGTGTGCTCGTTTATCACCATATTCTTTAAAAAACTTAAACATACTTCTTTATATAAATACATCCATTACAACATCTGAAGCTGCTCTATGAAATTTTCTATTATTTACATATGAATTTTTTTTAAATTAAATGTCTAATTGGGAACATTGGACAAGAACTATTTATATCAATGTGAGAGTATATTTTGTGTTGTTATATTGTAATGCTGAATTCAAATTATTCATGATTAAATTAAGTTTGGGTTTAGGTATTTAGGAGTAAAATTGTAAAAGTGTAAAAGTGTCATCTATTTCATTCTGTAGGCAAAGTCATTTTGTTGTACAAATTTGATTGACTCTCAAGGTGGTACGTAAAATAGACGCTAGATGGTTTAAAGTTATAAATGGATTGGATAAGATAACTTTATTCAATTACTTAATAAATTTATCAATTTTATACTGTATATTTAAACAATTAAAATGTATATAAATCATCCTACAATATTTATATCACCGCAAAAAGACAAGACAGAGATAATAGGAAACCAACATTACTTTTAAACACTACCGGTGAGAAGAAAATGCTTGTGTTAGGAGTGACTCACACCCTTTTCAGTTCCCGGTATGAACCCTTAATTGTTCTAAGAACTAAACTGAACAAGATTCACCAATATTAAGCTAACAAAACACTTTTTTCTCACTTAAACTAACTTGTAAACTCCTTAGATCGCTGTCGAACTGTTAAAGTTGTTTAGCAAAGTGTAGTTTGCTAAACAAAAAAACCATCACGGAGAAAGGGACAGACAATCACACCGCTCTGTCTCATTTCTATGCAAGACGTATGCATAAATCTATCTTTTTCGTGTGCGAATGCGAAAGAAGGCGTCAATTTGTCTATAGGTTTCTCTGTCTACGACCCTGGGATTAGGCTACTGTCGCTTACTACTTTGCATTCTATTTCATTTTAGATGTATAAGTTTTCCACGACGTTTATTTTTTATTTCTTCGCATAGTTTTTTGATTAATGATGCACACTATTCTCAAGTTATTGTCTCTCCTTTACTAAAGTAGTCGATCATTATTATACCTTGCCTTTATTTTTCCAGCGGACGCAGATACCTTGAATGACTTGACTGGCGGGGAAGACTGTCTTTTCCACACCTTACTTTGTACTGTTTTGTCTCCTTGTCAAAATGTAGTCTCTGTTACATTAGGAAAAACTAAAGGAACAATCAAATCCGCATTAAAAACATAGTTGAAGTGTCGATCGATTTCCGATCGATCGACACTTCAACTTTGTTTTTTCGAAATATCGAATCGAATTTTTTGAATCGATGCTCCGGGAAGTTTGACTCTGTGGAACAGGATCGTCTCCGACATTACAACATCAAATTTGACACACCACAAAACCTTGCTAAAAACACCGATTTTTTTTAATCAAAAACATCCTAATTGCAATAGAGAAAATGGCTGAGTGCTATCCACAGAAATCTAGGAGTATATTTGTTATTAAAAATAATTTTTAATAATTAAAAATATTATTTAGATTTCTGTGGTACCACCATATGCTTTGGATTCTATATTAAGCAAAATTAAATCCAACAAAAGCATATCACTACAAGACTTCACGACAATATAATTTTCCGTATTATACATTCTTATCTATGAATATTATTAGTTATTTTTGCGTGCCCTGGATTAACAATTAACAATTTTAAATTGAAGGTAGTTGTGGTTAACTATGATATGACTCTTACGAATGTAAACCGAAAACAAAGATGGCTTTTCTTCTAACATCACCCTTACAAGGGTTTTTATTAATTAAAAAAAATATGTATATAAACAGACCATTAATGCAACGGTTATTCCATATTCTTACTGCCGCCCACGCTGAGTGAATGACGTGTTTATGGAGATATTGCTCAACTTGAGGGAGCTTTAATGGTCATATCTTATGAAACTTTAGAACACATATATTTTGATGGTAGTATTAAAATTAACTTAGAGATTTAGAAATTATAAAACTATTGTCACAAAATAATTTTTACCAAAGGCTTAAAAATTTTTGGTTTAATTATTATTATTTATTATGTTTTCATGATTTCGTTACAGCCTTTCAATATGAATGCCATCATTTTCAACGTGGTAGTGATATGCTGCAGCTACGAGTATATTATGATTGTGGCACGAATGGATAGGCTTGACCGGCCTAGAAAGTACACTGGTAAACTTGAGAACTCATAATATAATAATTATTTACTTGTGACTTCCATGACTGAATTGACACTAACAGAATTCTATCAAGAGAAGCCATAATTAAAAAAAGAAAAGGAATGATCGAGGAACATTATCCAGAAAGCCGTTGACTACCAATTATTTGACTTTATGATAATTAGGTAAAGTAAAATGCGCCCGAGTCGGCACCAAAAGCTATTTTAATTTTTCCATTTATGAAAATAAGGTTCAAATCTCTAGACAATAAAATTTTCTTAATACAGCTGATCTAGCTTGAATTTTGGTATTTTCCCCATAAAGTCTGCATAATTATTTCATTGGAACTTTTACCAGATGTTATTAAATATAAAAAATGCCTCTTGAACAAAATAATGAAAAGTAATTTAGTGTTGTTTTTTAACTGTCCACGCTCTAACAGAATCCGTCTAAACTAGCAGCTTAATGCTGCTGTGTTTCGTATGGTGAATGTAGAGAACAGGAGACCCTTTCTCCTGGAAACGAGGCATCCCATCTTAGTCCTCAGGAATGATAACACATCTGAATTTTAATTTTTAATCGAGGATAAATGTAGATGTCTATGGACCACAGCATCCACTAACCATCTACTTATCACCCTTATTCTATAAAAAAGTCCACCGCTAAACATAAGGAGGCCATTGATTGTCTCATAGGGGCGATATTTGCCATAGTTGGCTCGCTTGGCAGGCGGTTTGGATTGAAATCAACTGAGGATATGGGTCCCTTCTTCTGTAGGGACGATTTGATATAGTTATTGTCACACTTGGCAAAATATTTTAAAAATAAAAAAATTGCCAAGCGTGGCAACTACGCCAAATATCCCCCCCACGAGGCAATCTATGTCGGAGCCCTATGTTCAGTAATGGATTTTAAAAGGCTATAACGGATAACAGATATTGCGACTCGACTCAACCCTGGATATTTTTTTATTTAGTGTAAACTTGAAGTTATAGCGCTATTCATTGGTAGTCATAATTCTTGGATTGAAAATGAATTCTTACAACACATAACGGTATGACATGGGGTGATATATTCTTTAACGCAGCCATCTCCGTAAACCTCTTGCAAAAAGTCATGAAACTTAGCACATTGTATTTATTGATCGTATTTAAGTCGATGTCAGAATAGAAGTAACTCTCGTTATGTATATGTTGAAGGTAATGAAGGGTAGAATACACACCCCGAGAGTGTTGGAGATGGTGCGACTGAATGCACCAGACAGGTACGCGCCGCGGCTGATCGGCGGCCGTTGTTACAGGCAGTGCCGCGCGCGCGCACCGCACTCATGCTGCAAGCGCTGTTCGCACGTGTGCTTCGTGTGATCATCACCATGTCGGAGCGAACTGATTTGTTTTCATGTTCGCTGAGTGGTGAGTAAAATGGAATATCATACTGTCATTCCATTTTACTGAGCCTGATGTTGGCTACTTTGTCGAATTAGGGTGGCCACCCTAGACTGTGTATGGTGTACGTGTGTAAATAAATAAATAAAAAGACTCATCCGTGAATAACTCCTACTAGTAGTGAGATACCCGTTACGAGAGTGCCACTCTAGAACCTTCCTAATGGTTGTAGATCCCTCGTAATTTCCTTTAGGTTATCGGTAAGTTGCTGTTAAGAACCAACAGTATAATCACATTATATTCAGAAATTAGCGATCAGCCCCGGTTTCGTTGGGGTAGGATATATCAATGTAAGTCCCTTCAACTGTTAAACAAAAATTTCGGGTTTCCCGGTCGTTCAACAGACGCAGGTTTGGTTTTGGCCTTTTTTCTTTAGATTAAAATATCTTCTATTTTAATTGAAATTATTCATAATTCTGAGTTAAATATTACTCTCTATTATCTATTCTATTGTTTTCTTTAAATTTTCTTCATCAAAAGACTAAATTTTTATTTAAATTTTGTACCACTCTTACTGACACTGCATTCGGTCCATAAACGTTACTGGGTGCTCAAATGACGAAAGGTATTGCGAGGCAAACGATCAAGTGGACTGTATTAGCGTGGTTTAAAATGAACCAAAACAAAATGGTGAAAGTGGCACGTGGCGAGCTTTTGACAATACACTTGCTATGAAACTAATTTGATGTATTGGCGGACACGACGGAAGATGAGCTGCTGCGGAAAAACAACAAAAAATAAACGAGCTCATAAATTCCCTGTCTATGGGCACTAACCTGGGGAAGCGGCGAGCGGCCTTCCTCTACGGCCATGCGGGCGCAATGATAACTGCGAATCGTGGTCGGCTTGCAAACCCGACCAAAATTGTATTGAACAGGAGTCCCCGCTGGTTGCGAGTGTCTTCCTATAGCTCCTACTGTCTCCACTTTCACCTGAGCGGAGCGCACTTCTCATAGGAGGAACAAAGATGCATCCACTAATATCTCGCTCCAATATAATAAATATAATATACGCCGATTGACCAATTTTTTTCAAAATAAATTAATATCTCGCTCCCCCCATTAGGCTGATCCGTGCGGGGAAGGAACGGATGTGAGGGGAGGTTATGTTGGCCAGCTTAACTAACAAAATACATAGACAAATACTAAATGCAAGGGTGTGTGTTGGCGCAACCAGTCACAAATTTTTTCGCGTCTTGAGTCGCATATTTACCTTTTTTCTAATAAAACTTCGAAATGTATCGAAGTTCTTTGATGGAATCGACAAATAGGTGGACAGAAAAACAATTTAAAGATGGTGGGAAAATGTTTTTTACTTTTTATTTTTCTTTTTACCTTAAATTCGCAGTGTTGCATAATTGCAACGGATTTAAACAAAATTTCTGAACGAAATTTAATTTTCTAATGAATATTATCAAAGACTATGGTCTCCTTCGTAACGTATTGATAGTTGATTTGTCATTGTCATTCAAATGTTTCAATTATTGTCAGTTTACTGCGGGTTTTCGTGGACGCCAAAAAAAGTGATTTTTCTCCATTTAATTTTTGTTATTTCTTAAAGGTTTCCAAGGTAAGTTGAAATTATTTTGTGATGATTTGTTAGTATATATGTTACCGTAAAAAGGATTTATATCAGTAATTCAAAATAATAAAAAAATCTGCAGATATGAAGTAAATTAAATTTTTTGCATACATGCAACATTGCGCATTCGTACATATTTTAAAGAGTTATTGAGAATAAAGTTTTTTCAGTATTAAATATAATTAGTAACTGTTTTGTTTATTTGTTTGTTAAGTATGTCGATGCAGCTATCAGATGGGCACATAGAAGCATACTTGGGTACTTTGATGACTCAGAAGATGGTGTAGAAACATCTGATGAAGAAGAATTGGATGAAGCATTAGATGAATCATTTGGATTTACTTCAAGATTTCGGCCTTTGTTAGATGTCCTTAGTAACAAATTTGAGACAGTTCCTTTAGAACAACGGGTTTCTATTGATGTCAGCAAATCTATGTTATCAA
The DNA here is from genome assembly GCA_907164705.1 of Parnassius apollo. Taxonomy (NCBI): domain Eukaryota; kingdom Metazoa; phylum Arthropoda; class Insecta; order Lepidoptera; family Papilionidae; genus Parnassius; species Parnassius apollo. Next base: position 108,897 of record CAJQZP010000308.1, on the reverse strand, counting down.
AATGAGTCATTACATGTAGCAGTATTTACCAAATAAACCGCACAAATGGGGCTTCAAATTATTTTTAATTTGTAGCATTTATGGTTTTGCACACAAATTTGAAGTATAGAGTGGTTTCAATATTATATATCTATTTCTTTAGCAATTTAATTATGAAAGATAGGATACGGCAAAAATAAAAAAAAAACAGTAAAAAACAGTAACAATAAAAAACAGCCTGATAAAAAGACCATTATGAAGAAGAACATCCCTCGAGGTCACCTTGTGGAAACAGTGGTAAACATAGATGGAATTGATTTGAGTGCTTTAGTCAGGAAAGACAATAAATCAGTGACTTAGTTATCGTCTTACGCTGGAGCATTACCAGTCGTTCAAAAGGAAAGGGAATCAATCGATTGCTCGAATGTTATAAAAGACTATACACGCATGGGGGTGTGGATTTACTAGAAAACGTTATTGGTAGATACCATATAACCTGAAAAAGTAGAAAATGGACAAATCGCCTTTTCTTTCATTTATTAGACATGACCGTCGTAAATGCATGGCTTATATACAAAAAAATAATGCTTGTAACCAAAATACAAAATTACTAAATTTATGTAACTTTAGGCTTTGAATAAGCCAATACCGTGTGCAATCTTGGTAGCCAAGGCGAAGCCAAGGCGACCAAGTTCTCTTTCCTTAGAAACGTAGCTTCTGATGAAAAAGAAGAAGAGGCCAACACAACCAGTGCCACCGAAATATATTCGAGAAGATTGCACTGGGTATTGGCAAATATTTGGTGACCGAGCTAGATGCAAGTATCCCTGTCATTGTAAAAAGGATATATTACTAAATACGAAAAATGTAAATTAAGCCTATGTTGTAATAAAGAAAATAACTGTTTTTATAAATTTCACAATGAATAAAACATTAAAAATTTGTAAAAATCGTTTTTATTTCTTCTGCCTGAAGCTACTCGTATATTTCCCATACATTGGGTTACTTGGTGAACGCGCAATGTTTCAGATATGCAACAAACAATTTTTTTTAATTTTTAAGGGAACCTAAGGGACGATTTTTTTTAAAATATTTTTCCGTATTTTAGAGAGTTTATAGATATCTTTTACATTTTTTCCGTTAAAAAATAAAAATCGCGATTTAAGGGTTAATATACTTTAGTTATTGATATTATAACAAACAGTACAAATAAAGAGATTTTTTCTTTATTTTTATACGAACAAAATATGAAGAAACTTTTTCCCCGACCTACTAGTATGTTTATACCTCATGCAGCAATAATATTTCATAGTAAGTATTACACATTGTCTATGTTTCAACTACGAAAAAACAACTCTATTTTAGAAAACTAGACATAGAATATGCAGCTGCGCTTGTTTTTTCAAAGCTTCACTGAGCATCACATTAATCTTTCATTCAGGATATGACTTTGCAAATGTCGCAAAGGAAAGACAGTTCTCTAGACTCGAGGTGTCTAAAATGATATTACTGTACTGTACATTTTCTAAAATTACTAACGATTAATTGAATCGCCTATGACGACATTATATTTGGAGAATTTAATTTGATATTTTTTTTAAAAAACCCGCGGTTGGCAACGAGCCTCCCGCGTGACAACTATTGAAAAATCTTCTACGGAACTATCCATGGGGAGTCCTACACACAACAGTGAACTTTTGATAGACCTTAAAGGTCAGTGACAAGGATAAAATAAGGGGGCAAACAAGTATAAAGTTCGCCTGATGGTGAGTGGTTACTGTGACCTATAGACATCTTCATCATTATCATTACTACAGCCCTTCACAAGTTAACTACTGAAAATAGGCCCACCCCAGGGAATGGCACAATGCACGGTCGTGAGCTATCTTAGACATCTTCATCTATCTTTAATTAAGAATCAAAATGCTGATACGTTGTTACCTCTAAGGAATACAATGGAATGCCTCATTTCCAGTAAAAAGGTTCTCCGATTCTTTTCACTTACCATACGAAGCACTGAAGCACAGCAGCATTGAGCTGCTATTTTATGCAAGAACTGTTTTAGATTGTGGTCACTATGTGGTCGAGTCAACCCATTCGCGCTACAGTCGTAATATAGCTGCAGTGTGGCTCTACCAAGTGAAAAAATGTGTGTTGAATTGGTGAAAAACGTCAAAAATTCCGAATTCAATTTTCCGCCAAATGCTTTTTGAATTGTGTATATTGAGTTTGTTTTCAGACTCAAGTATCAATATTTGTACAGGATCGGTAAAAATGAGAATTCATTTTGTTTCCTATCTGCTTGTTTAATGAAAAGTTTTTCATGCCAATAAAATGAAAAATAAAAAAGAGAAATTATTCTGCGTAACTTAAATCAATTTCATCTTGCAATTTGTTTTTAATCTTTCAAGGCAAAATATATAATAGGTCGCAGTACTTTAATACTTTTCGATAATATATTATATAAGGACGGTTCAAATCCCGCACGGAACAAATATTTGTATATCCTACAAATAACTTTTCCAGGTTTGAATGTTTGTACTCTTGCAATTTGTGTTTTTTAACTTCCTCAACGATACAGAAGAAAATACTAAGTAAGACAAATCGTTTTATTTAATAACCCGGTTGTAAGCAAATGTATTTTAAGATAACGCTTGAATCTATTAATTATCTTAAGAAAAAGCCATTATTCAATCAGAGATCCTTTTTATTGAAAACGAGGCATTCCATCTCAGTCCTCAGGGGTGACAACTGAATTTTTATTCTCAATTGGGAACGAATGTGGTTGTCTATGGGCCATAGCATCCAGCTATCATCAGGTGGACTGTGTGCTCGATTGTCACCCTTATTCTATAAATAAAAAACAAATAAAGGACATACAGTCCAATTATGAAACACTTCCATTTTGCTACCATGTTTCTAATGACTAGTGAAAAGAAATGGAGACTTATGGAGCTATTCCATAGTCATCATCATCATCATTACAGCCCTTCACAAGTCCACTGCTGAACATAGGCCTCCCCCAAGTAATGCCACAAAGCACGGTCCTGAGCCACCTGCATCCATCGACTTCCTGCATGTCTTACCAGGTCGTCACTCCATCTAGTGGGGGGTCGCCCTACACTACGCCTACCGGTACGAGGCTGCCACTCGAGAACCTTTCTTCCCCATCGGTTATCGGTTCTTCGAGCTATATGGCCGGCCCATTGCCACTTCAGCTTACTAATCCGTTGGGCTATGTCGATCACTCTGGTTTTACTGCGGATATCCTCATTTCTGAGTCTATCACGCAGAGAAACTCCAAGCATAGCCCTCTCCATAGCTCGCTGAGCGACCTTAAGCGTCCTCATACGGCCAGCAGTGAAGGACCACGTCTCAGATCCGTAAGTCATCACTGGCAACACGCACTGGTTGTACAATCTAGTTTTTAGAGATTGAGGTATACCTGACGAAAAGATATGTCGTAATTTCCCGAACGCTGCCCAGCCGAGTTGAATCCGTCGATTGACCTCTCGGTCGAAGTTGGACTTACCTAGTCGGACTATTTGTCCCAGGTAAACGTACTCGTCAACAACTTCGAGCATAGTGCTCCCAACAACTACCGGCATAGGTGTGACATGGACATTAAACATGATCTTTGTTTTGTCCATGTTCATCTTAAGACCTATCCGTTGGGAGGCACTATTGAGGTCATTGAGCATAATGCTTAAGTCCTCCAGCGATTCTGCCATAATGACTATATCGTCGGCAAATCGAAGGTGAGTGATGTACTCGCCATTGATGTTAATACCGTATCCTTTCCAGTCCAGTAGCTTGAAAACGTCTTCCAACGCAGCGGTGAAGAGTTTCGGGGATATAACATCACCCTGTCTTACACCTCTCTGCAATTGGATAGGTTTCGAACTCTGGTTCTGTACTCGGATAGCCATCGTAGCCCTACTGTACAAACACTTCAGCACTTCGATGTACCGACAGTCAACTTGGCACCGCTGAAGGGACTGTAGCACCGCCCAAATTTCGACGGAATCAAAGGCTTTCTCATAGTCCACATATGCCAGGCAAAGTGGCAGATTGTACTCTTCGGTCTTCTGTACAATCTGCCGCAGGGTATGTATGTGGTCTATGGTACTGAAGCCTTTTCGGAAACCGGCTTGTTCGGGAGGCTGGAAGTCGTCGAGTCTGCGTGCGAGACGATTCGTAATGACTCTCGAAAATAGCATGTAGACGCGGCTCAGAAGGGAAATCGGTCTGTAGTTCTTCAAGAGAGCGTTGTCGCCTTTCTTAAAGAACAAAACCACCGCGCTTCTGCTCCACGCCTCCGGAGTAGTGCCACCATGGAGGACGGAATTGAAGAGCTTCCGAAGGACTTCAAGTACCGGTTTTCCACCCGCTTTCAGAAGCTCCGCTGTAATTCCATCCTCGCCCGGGACCTTGCCGTTTTTAAGGTGGTGGAGAGCCATTCTAATCTCGCTCAGACTGACGTCCGGGATATCATCGGAATAGTGTCGGATAAGACTTGCTCTTGGATCGTTACTCACACTTACGTGTGGCTCCAACGATGATGTGTACAGCTGCCCATAGAACCTCTCAATCTCACTCAAAATCTCAGGTGTCCCGGAAACGATGTTGCCACACTCAGTCTTCAGCTTTGACAGTTGGCTCTTTCTGGCAGACAGATCTCTGGCAAAGACTTTGGAGCCCTGGTTCCGCTCGATCGCTTCTTTAATACGAGAAGTATTAAAGTTGCGTAAGTCTCGCCGCATGCATTTGGAGATCTGTCTGTTCAGTTGCCTGTATGCTGTCAAATCTGTTGACGATTGCAGCCTCATCTCCCGTCTAACAGCCATGAGATTAAGAGTGTGATCGGAGAGTTTTTGTGTTCTTCTGCGGCGGGTCTTGTAGAACTTAGCTCCGACCGCATGGACAGTTTCCACGAGCTTGTCGTTCATATCGTCCACTGCATTGCAATCTTCTAGGCACTGGAAGCGGTTACGTAACTAGAGCTGATAGGTTTCGGGATTCTGGATTAGAGCACGAGGGGGACGAAGCGTTGACTTCATTAGACGAGACCTCTCCAACTTAACGTTTAGGTTCAGTGTGCCTCTAACCATTCGGTGATCGCTGCCAGTTTTCACCCTTGCGATCACTGAGACATCACTGAACAGTTGGCGTCTGGTCGTCATAATGAAGTTAATCTCATTTTTGTCGAACCGTCGGGGCTCGACCAGGTCCACTTCCTGTGGGGCCGCTTCTGGAAGAAAGAGTTCATCATAAAGAGTCCCTCTTTCTCCATAAAGTCGGCCAGCTGCTGGCCCCTTCGGTTCCGTTGCCCTACTCCAAATTTCCCTACCTTCAGCTCACCGCTTTCTCTTGTGCCTAGTTTTGCGTTGAAGTCTCCCATCAACACCGTGTAGTGGGTTTTGGAGGAATGTATGGCTCTGGAAATATCCTCATACATTTCCTCCACCTCCTCATCGGGATGTGCCGAGGTTGGTGCGTAAACCTGAATGACCTTCAGCGAATACCGTTTGGTGATTCTGAGTATCAGGTACGCGACCCTCGTCGACACACTCCAAATCTTTACAACGTTGTTGACGAGAGACTTGTGGACGATAAATCCGACACCTCCTTGGGACAGATGGTCGCCCTCCCGGTGATAGAACAAGTTGCCGGACTCGAGGATTGCCGTGTCCTCCCCCTCTCTTCGGACCTCGGATAATCCAATAATATGCCAGCGCAACTTGTCTACCTCTTCTTCCAGCTCTAGTATCTTCTCGTCAGTCCTCAAGGTGCGTGCGTTATATGTTGCCAGGTCGAGTCGTCGTAGGTGGCAACCGAACCTCCACCGGAGATTCTTAGCACCCCCTGCCCCGCCGTTACCATGGTCGCCACCGTAGCCAGTAATAGCGGGGCCGCCGGGAACTGGGGGCCGTCTGTTTGTGTATTTATTCATTGGGGGGTATTTGCCATAGTTGCCACGCTTGGCGAGCGGGTTGGCAACCGCAGTTTTTTATTACGTCACAGTTGTTATCAGGAAGATGCTGCTGCCCATCTCCTGCCTGTCTCCCTCTGTCGCCTTTTACGACACCCACGGGAAGATATGGGGTAGTGGATATTCTCAACCGCCACTACACGGCATAGTAGTCCTCAGAAATAAAAATACATCTATATTTTGCCTCTTAGTCTGATATAGTGTCGGAGTCTATAGGACACAGAACATCCACTTACGATCCCGAGGGCTGTGTCCTCATTTGTCACCTATACTTATATACGAGTACATTTATAAAAAGTAAATACATGATATGTATGGTTAACTAAGTAAACTATTTGGTGTGTTAATATAAACATAAGCAAAGCAGACCTTAAACGGGAAGGAACGTTCAATTAATAAGATATCCGATACTGTGTCGTTTAGAATACACTTAAAGCAAGATCCAACCACTACTCGATTACAGAAAACTTATATGTTGTCTGATTATGGAACGCTTAAGATGCAAAATAATAATGATTTATTCATCACACACATCGCCATTTAAACAACTATAATTTAACGTTTTATACAGGCAGAAATAACTGGAATCTCTAAAGTTTTTACTGATCTTAAATAAAATTAACATACGCCGATTGACCACGCGTTTTATTGCCTCATGGGTATTTAGCATAGTTGCCACGCTTGGCAGGCAGGTTGGCAAAGTTAATTTTTATTTTTATATAAAAATATATGTAGTATTAACAAGAAAAAGCTGCCAATCTTCTGGTCAAATGGTCTCAAATGTTGAGACGAGATAATTGACGTAAGAGTGCACGTTCCATTTCCATATTTTCATAGCCCGATGCTAAGGAAATCCGATAATATCGAAGACTGATAAGACGCAGGACCAACGGCTTCACATGCTTATAGGCATCGGGTGAAATACCGCCTACTTCCTAACACCAAGCTGCTACTTAGAATTGCTAGACACATAACTACAATCATTGATTTTGGCCCAACTCGGAATTCGAAGACGGGATCATATGAGCAATAGTGGCATTTACTTAGAGAGTCAAAGGTCTCGTTATTATCTACCCTACTTAAAAAAGAGAGGCCCATTTCCACTAGCGAACTTTTTGGAGTTAATGAAAAAGAAGAGAAATAAAAAGAAGGAAACGTATTAATTTTTGAAATTTGGTTTCAGAAATTATATTGTTCTTGCTGATTGGTGAACGAGGGCTCAAAATCCGACTATTGGCAAAAATACCATCTAAGTATTCTGAGCTTGAAATCTCAAATCTCACAAAATGTAATGTGTTATTCTATGTTATATATTATATAATATATTATATGTATTGTTCCATTTTCTCTACTTAGTTGTTTCATGAATAGGTTAATTTAAATTTTAACCTTTATCTGAATTAACTTAAAATTTTAGATTCCAATGCTAATCTTTTGTCTTGTAATTAAAGATATTTGAATAATCCTGCATTCAAAATGGCGCGCATACTGATTATACACAGCCTGTGACTTGGAAATACTTTTGTTTTTGCGTGTGATTCTGATATATTTTAAAATATAAGAATGATATATTCTATATAGTATTAAGTTTTAATTTAACAAATTAAATTAATCAATATTTTAAAACGTTTTTGCTTTGTAAAGAATAGACATGCTTGTATTTCTTTGACATACATTTAAAAACATTAAAAAGAAGCTTAAAAGTACACTTTGTGATCTTCAATCTTGTTGCTTAATGCTTGTAGTCTATTACTATGCTTTGTAGGTACCACCCTCTTAACTATTCTCGCCATCAAATATAGTATAGAAAGTCAGAATAGTTACAGACTGCGAGGCGTTCCTTCTTAATCCTAAGAGGCGGCATCGCATCTGTTTGAAGTTGGCTGCAGATGTTCATGGACTACAACAGCCACTTATAAACACGTTGTTTGTCACTTCTTATTGTATTATATTTCCTTTATTAAAAAAATTCAGATATTATTTCTTTAAATAATTCACTTCGGTATATAAATTACGTAATAATTCGTTCGGTATATAAATGACGTAAATTGAATAACTGGTGAACAGCTCGAGGGTCTTTTACGGTTATATTCTACTTTACTTAAGAATAAGCTGATTGCTTCAAACGGTTACCGTAAAACGCTATCGACAACGAAGCTACAAAGGACAATATTCCAATGCGGGCCACATTTTCAACACACACATACTACCATCCGCATAGGAGGATAACGTGTTCAAAGCGCTGTGGTAAATTCAAGGGTTTACCGGGGGTCCAACGTAGTGACGGATCATTTCTTGGTCATATGTCGAATAATTGGCCTATTCAGGCGTTGACGGCATCAGACATTAGTGTCTACCATTGCGTTACAGCGTATAAGAAAATAGAGGTTATAAGATAAAGGAGTGAACTAGATGTACAAATGTAGACAGAGAGAAAATATAAATGGTTTGGATGAATTTTGTATGATTGATTTAGACTTGAAGACTGTGTGGCATAATGTTAAGAAAGGAAGGTTGGTGGATGCAGCTACTAAAATATGTGGTATAGTAATATACTGTAATGTATTATTAATAATACGTTGTAGTAGGATGATGAGGTATATATGGAAGTTGAAGCAAAGAAGAGAACATGGCTATATTTAGCTAGAAAAAGCTGGTAATTCTGACGGTACGAATGTTGAAATTGAAATAAAAAAGGCAGAATTTAGACGTTTAAATATGAGAGTAAAAGAAGTAGTTGAAAGGAAAAAGCAAGAACAAATGGATAAAAATTATGGAAAAATACCTGATAAATTCCAGGCCAATATTAAAATTTTCTAGAAACTCCTAAAAACTGCCAGGGGAACTTCCAAACGGCCTAAAATGAATGCTATATAAGACGAGAATGGCAATATGCTAAGTGACGAAGTATTGAGTTCAAAGAGATGGAAGGAACACTTTGAAAGAGTGTTTATTGGTAAAGAGTCGTCTGAGTTAAATGAAATTACAAAAAAAGTGGCAAGAAGTAGGGAAATAAGTATGGATTAAATAATAAAAGCAATGAAAAGCATGAAAGCGGGTAAGGAAACTGGATATGGTAGAGTATCACTTGAGATGTTAAGGGCTGGAGACGGAGTGGTGGTAAGCCTGCTGTACTACTTGTTTAATTTATGTTGGTCAACGCCGCGGGTACTGGAAGCACCAGTCTTCCTGTACTGGAAGACTGTTGTAAAGCAGTTAAAATCCCAAATATAGAAGAGAAAAGGATCACAGCAGGACTGTAAAAACTAACGTGGTATCAGATTGCTTAGCTGCAGTAAACTGTATGTTTAGATGTTAATTGAAAGAAATATGAAAGAAAGTGATGTAAAAATTTGTGATGTGCAAGCTAGACTTAGAAGGGAATGGGCTATACAGATCAAATCTTTTCCATGCGCATGATCGCGGTAGTTTTTCGCCAAAACTCAGAATTTTTTTTGTGCGTTCATGCACTTGGAAAAGGCTTATGACAGAGTGGAGAGGAATGTGTTATAGTAAGCAATGTATTTATTTGTATTGAGCGCTGATTTGATACATGCATTAAAATTTCTTTATAGGGACTGTAATGCTTGTGTCAGGATCGACGGAGTATACTCGGACTGGTTTGGCTATAGCACTGTGTAGCTTCTCCTTTGCTGTTCAACTTATTTATGAACAGTTATTTCGAAAATTTGAAAGGTGGAGAATTTGGGTTAAAAGTTGGTGAATTAACCGTCAAATGCCTTTTGTGTGCCGATGATCAAGTCATATTAGCGCCATTGGCAGCCGAATTGCAAATGATAATTACACTAATGAACTAGTTATTAAAAGAAAGGACAATGAAAGTCAATGCAAGTGAGACGAAATCGATGCTTTTTGAAAGAGATGTAAGTAAAACGTTATGTGAAATAAAAATACAAGTTCAGTAACTTTAGTACCGTAAATAGTTTAAAACACAAACCATTTCAGCCTGGGAGTTCGTCTGCGGAGGTACCAACCACTTAGCTATTTTCATAACAATGCATTGCTATGTTCAGTTTCGATAGGTGCCTATACCTATCGAAACGGAACATAGACACAGATGCGGCCCTAGCATTAGAAATGCGAGTGTGCGCAGGAATTGCACGCTTTCATTCCTCCGTCTCCTTTCCACCATCGGATGACCAGGCGGTCGGCGGGTTTTCAGCCCTTTTTTGTCGATATCCCGTGCATTAAAAAAGTTGAAGTAAACCATTTGGTTCTACCAAATGGTTTACTTCATTTTTTTTAATGTGTACAGTAATGGAGTAGAATAATTTGCTGGCGTCTACCGGAAAGGTAGACGCCAGCAAATTATTCTATATCCGAATACAATCTGGGCCTATATTATATTCCACCTAGCATTTCGATGAAAGGATTTGCTTCATATTTCGTAATTTATACTGCAAAAGAATGAAATAATCTATCAGTGCTTGTCTTTCAATTATCCTTATACAAAATGAGTCTTGAAGACAAAAGTGAATAAGCTTTTGTAAAGCTAAAACAGTGCGATTTACAATCTACGGCTTCATCACCTGTTACCACCAGGTACAATTGTAGTCAAGCACTGCCTTAAAAAAAAATTAATAATCGTCGGTGTTTAAGAAAAACTATTTGGATCTACGGACGAGTTGTTTAATAATAATAATTTTTCCATGTTTCTTTCCAACACATTTTGTAATATATTTACTTCCGCCAATTGAATTTTTCATCAAAACTAATTTTTGTAACCGATTTGATTTAAACCAACCAAAACGAAAAGAACCAACGTTTTTTTAAATAAAAAAAAATTCACAGTCATTTGGTAGAGAATTTTATTACGTTTAACATTTGCTACACGTGTATCGATTTTCGGAGTGAGTTGTTTTATCGTATAAAGCAGAACCTAACCCTTATGTAACCTTTAGTCAAAATGATAACAATTGTTTTCAAGAAATCCAATACAAAGAAAGAGAATGGGCCAGACACGAGTTGCATCGAAATGTAATGAAATGGATGTTTATTTTTTCCTTATAATCTATATATTACAATAGTTATATTATTTTAACGTATCTAAAGGAAGTACTGAGAAATTAACAATTAACATATAAATCTGAGAATAACCTAAAAACAAACTAAAAGTGACTGTGTAGTAGTTTTCACTGGTATTAAGTTTTGAGTGTTTTGAGATAAGAAAGTAACAAGATAATTTTTCTCGTCTCATGTTTTATAAAGCCATGTTTGTGAGTGTTTTTCGGTCCGAATAATAGCTTGCTCCATCCATTACAATTACATACTATTAACATCCAATGATGAACACATGCTTTCCCATATATTGCCTCAAAAGGGATATCTGCGGGCAGGCAGCCACAATTTTTTTGTTTTTAGAAACAAAACTTTTCTTGTGACAAGGACACTTCGTTTAGTTGTTTGTTTTGTTGTCGCATCTTACGACAACCACGGGACGGCGTAGGGTATCGGATATTCTTGCACCGCCCCTACACGGATGGTTTTCTCGTTATAATTTCGAATTTTAATTTTTTTCATCAATATCTTTCACGACAATATTTCCTTTTTGTAAAGTTTCAAAGTTTCAAATATATTCAGTCCCGTTGTACATTCGTAACTCATTTTCATAAAATAAATTGGGCGGTTACCAAGAAAATATAAACGCTGTAGCCCTTGTTATTGAGATACAAGAAATTGCATCACAAACTTTGACATAATTTTCCATTTTAATATTATTTACATATTTTGAAAATTTATGAATGATAAGTAATAAAACAATACTTTTTAGGACGCATTTTAAAATCCCTCCCATACTCGTCAACCTATTAATATTTCAGTAGTTCTGCTTGGCATGTGTAATGTTCAAATTATGTACATATGTTTACGTACATTATTTCTAAAATATAGTCAGCTTTCTCGCATTGTCTTACATTAAGTTTCAAAAGTTAACCGTTTTTAAACATGCCACACAATTCTATATGCATCAATATTTCCTTCTTGTAAAGTTTCAAAGTTTCAAATATATTCAGTCCCGTTGTACATTCGTAACTTATTTTCATAAAATAAATTGGGCGGTTACCAAGAAAATATAAACGATATAGCGCTTGTTATTGAGATACAAGAAATTGCATCACAAACTTTGAGATAATTTTCCATTTTAATATTATTTACATAATTTGAAAATTTATGAATGATAACTAATAAAACAATACTTTTTAGGACGCATTTTAAAATCCCTCTCATACTCGTCAACCTATTAATATTTCAGTAGTTCTGCTTGGCATGTGTTATGTTCATATATATGTTTATATGTTTATGTATATTCTTTATAAAATATAGTCAGCTTTCTCGCATTGTCTTACATTAAGTTTCAAAAGTTAACCGTTTTTAAACATTCCACACAATTATCATTATAGCATATCAGAAGTCCACTGCTGAACATAGGCCTCCAACATCTGGATTAACTTTCAAGAGGGGTATTTACCACATTACTGTTATCTGTACCTATAGGATGATGATGCCACCCATCTCCTGGTTCAGTTTCCCTTCTCGCCTCCTACCCACACCCATGGTATGAATTGTGATATATAGTAGGCCTATGTTCAGCATTAAACTTTTGTAGGCTGTAATGGATACATAACGGAGTTATTTAAAATCAGTGTTTTCTGAAAATGTAACGCATTTAAATAATATAATGGAAAAAATAGATTGATCGAATGGTGGGTGTTTCTACATAGGCTAAAAAAATAAAGTATAATAGAAAAATAATGGGCAAAAAAGATTTCAAAAAAAATCTGAGAGTTTAGGCTGTAAATAAGTGTGAGTAAGGCTGTCTGAAACATGACTGATAGCTTACGGTTCAAATAATGGTATCGCTAGGGAACGAATACGTTCAATTGTATTCTTTTGCTACCTTTTAGAATGAATCTATGATTTTTAAATATCATACCTACCATTTGTAACGGAAATTATATTGTAAATATAGTTGTATCATCACCATCATCATTACAGCCCTTTACAAGTCCACTGTTGAACATAGGCCTCCCCCAAGTTATGCCACAAAGCACAGTCCTGAGCCACCTGCATCCATCGTCTTCTTGCATGTCTTACCAGGTCGTCACTCCATCTTGTGGGGGGTCGCCCTACACTACGCCTACCGGTACGAGGCTGCCACTCGAGAACCTTTCTTCCCCATCGGTTATCGGTTCTTCGAGCTCGTTGCCACTTCAGCTTACTAATCCGTTGGGCTATGTCGGTCACTCTGGTTCTACTGCGGATATCCTCATTTCTAAGTTTATCACGCAGAGAAACCCCGAGCATAAACCTCTTCATAGCTCGCTGAGCAACTTTGAGCGTCCTCATACGGCCAGCAGTGAAGGACCACGTCTCAGTTTCATATGTCATCACTGGCAACACGCACTGGTTGTACAACTTAGTTTTCAGGTTTTGAGGTATACCTGACGAGAAGATGTGTCGTAATTTCCCGAACGCTGCCCAGCCGAGTTGAATCCGTCGATTGACCTCTCGGTCGAAGTTGGACTTACCTAGCCGGACTACTTGTCCCAGGTAAACGTCAACAACTTCGATCTTAGTGCTCCCAACATACTATAGTTGTATATTAGGTACTTAATATCAAACTCAGAATGGACGTCTATTTCTTTAATAGCCGGCAACAGTCCACAGCTGGGCATATGAACCTCTCTCATTGTAAGAAGTAATTGCCGTAATCCTAGCAACTTTAGCAACCTCGACGCAGCTGCCCTTGACTATCGGAGTATTTTACGTCTGGGATAAACTTAATGATTATACCGCTATCTGTCTATGACGGCGTTTTCATCGCGCCACAAGCGACATACACCGAAGCGGTCTCCACTTTTTCTGCCACAGCCATAAGACTGATCTGATATTACCCATAGTCACGTATTGCGGTACACTGAAAACTATTGCATTTAAAATTTTTCATATCTTTTTGTCCGCCTTATTTGTTTCTAACAGCAAAACTACTTATAAAACCTACTTGAGAAACAACTTGATCGCGATCACCTTAACTAGACTTTGTTATAAAAGCGTATAGTCTAGGTTAAAAATGGCTCTCTTCTTCAAAATAAACATAGTTTCTAAGTCCGTTTTCATTTCTGAATTTTTAGGCAATTAGTTATATATATATATATATATATATATATATATATATATATATATATATATATATATATATATATATATATATATATATATATATATATATATATATATATTTAATATCTCTTAAGAATTTTATCCATTTCTTCATTCTAAATTTGTATCATGGATTCCGTGGTTTAGTAAATCGATGATTATTTTGTTGGATAAAAGCTCTATCCGATACATGCTAAAAGTTTACGCTATTTTGTTCAATCACAAGCGTTTTCCATTAAGATTAGCGGCGATGCTTGAAATGACTTTTAACATATTAATATAAAGTCAACGAAATACACTACTGGAATTCGTCCATTCATTTCTTTTATATTAAAAAAAACTACACGCTATTTTATATATTAGATTTCCTTATGGGGAGATTTTGTCCTAGTTGCCAGGCTTGAAAAGTGGGATTTTTATTTTTATTATTTTGAGTTGTTATGAGGAAGATGCTGCATCCCCTGTTTCAATTTCCCTCTGTCACCTCTTACGACACCCTCGGGACGATATGAGGTAATGGATGTTCTTACACCGTCACCACAAGTTTACTTCTTCATTTCACATATAACCAGCGTGAAATAGTAGCTTATTACAGCTGTGTTTCGTATTGGGAGCGTATAGAACTAGAGACACTTTTTAGGGGTAACTAGGCATTAAATTGCGTTGTCTACATTTTGATTCATATTCGAGGATAGATGTTGGCGTTTATGGGCCGAAGTGTCTACCTACCAACATATTGTGCGCTCGTTTGTCTATACAATAAAATGAATATAAAAATTTAAGTCGTGGTAGAGCCACGCTGCAAATTATTATGTGCAGCCATAATAGCGGATTAGGGCTGCATCATAAATGGTTCGGTTTGACCGGAGAAAGACCACACTCGCGCAGTACCACACTACTAGCATGAAATAACATCCTAATGCTATCGTATTTTATATGGTAAATTAATGAGTAACGGCGTTTGGAGATACTACTGGTACTGACTTCTGGTAACGACGCAATTTGCACTTTGATTTTTAATCGACGATAGGTGTAGGTGTATATAGGCCACAGTATCTGCTTACCATCAGTGAACTGCGAGATCATATGTCATTCTTACTTATTAAAAAAATTACTTATTTACTTTATTGATTAATCCTAAAATTGCTTTCTCATTTGATGTAAAATATAAAAAGTGGAATCGCTGGAAATTTTATAAAGATTTGCCTGAAGGACCCTCTACTTGGTGTTAGCCATTTAAGCGAGTGGGGCGGCAGTGGTCTTTTCCGAAGAAGAAACGTTCTTTACCGGCTCTTTTGATCCCCACCTTCAGGATTAGAAAAAGTCCTGTAATATTAATAGGTTTGTGTCAAAAAAAACCTATTTAGTTATTTTTAAATTTGTGTAAGGTATATTCGTGTTAACGATAAATCACACAAACTTGAAATAACTTATAACACTTTCATATATATTCGCCAAACGAATATCGAGGCGAGGATAGTTTGACTATCGATCAAGCTATTCCCTTGAAACCTTAACGGATACTCGTAAATACCTTGGAGAGAAAACGTTTATATTATTCGAAGAAAAGAACGAAGCTTATTGCAATAAAACAAATTAAAATAGTCCTACGCAATGTTTTTTTTAGCGTTCTATATAAAAATAAACTTGAAAATACATAATGATTTCTTATATTTACGTGAACACTACACATTGATTAAAACTACTTTTTACGGATTTTGTCACGTTTAATTTTAATTTTAATTATTTTTTTTAAATCCCGACGTTTCGGGTGCTTTCCAGCACCCATGGTCACGGGGGACTGAGGTGACTGACGTCTCGATGTCATTGTTAAACCCGGAGGAGTACCTTCAGCTTTTTTAATTATTTATTATTTAGACCATAAACAATAATTAAAAAAGCTGAAAGTACTCCGGGATTAATAATGACATCTGGACATCAATCACCTCAGTCCCCCGTAACCATGGGTGCTGGAAAGCACCCGAAACGTCGGGAATTAAAAATAAAAATAATTAAAATTAAACGCGATAAAACCCGTAAAAGTAGTTTTAATAATTGAAAATACGTGTGATTTTACGTGGTTTTATCACATTTATTTTAATTTACTCCGATACTTAAAAAGTGCCGAAGTTTTGGTACACTTTTGGCTTTACTTTATTGTCAACTTGCACGTTCATTTTATTAAAAGAAACCTCAGTTTATTGACTCTACACCAGGATTTTCTCTTGTATCATAACGCAATTTACATACATAAATTATTGCACATGGACAAATACAAGTTGTTAGGACTTCTTTTCTGTCTAAGAATCCGTCTGCGTACCTGTTTCTGCTGCCAAATAGTGGTGCGCTGTACCGGTTTGAAGAGTATGGAGAGCCAGTATAATAAGAGATTGCGAGGCATTCCATCTTAGTTCTCATGGTGACAAACCTTCTTTGTATGAAGTCAGCTGTAGATGTCCACAGACTGCAGTAGACACCACACACCTTTTTTTAAGTTTATTTTTAACTTTAGTTTAATTAAAGAAATACTAAGAGCCGCTGAAGAAAATTTGGGTTTTTATCATTCATCAAGTAGTTGAATGAAGAAACAGGCTTATTACATTTCATCTCATCACAACAAAATATATTAAAGCACATTTTGTTAGCCACAAGTCCTTGCGAACGAACAAAAATTGCTGCCAGAAAAAATTATCCAGTGAATTTCCCTTTTTTAACAAATATTTTCTCTCAGAGGAGTTCCGACTATAATTCTTTCCATTTCTCGCTGAACGACCATACGAACTTATGCTTTGATTTTGAGTTATAGGCTAAAGGCATATTCCTTGCCATATAAGACTACTTGATACGAAGAGAGGTGTTCGTAAACCCGTGCAAACAAATACGAATCCATCTTGTCTCTTTCAAAAAAAATTTCGGTTTTTACATTCGCCAAATGCAGGATGGCTCACTCGGAAAACGTTATGCAAATACTTCATTTTAATCGACTAAAAAAGGGCGAGGATCTCAATTCGAGTGTGTTATTTTCTTTTGTATCTATATTACTTTATATATCTTTATAAACTGTAAACTGATTTTAATGATTCTTCTATTGATCAGTTTATACTTAAGTGTTAAGGTTATTTGGTGTTTATAATGATTTGGATAAAATTTTAAATTTAAATATACTTCATTCGAGACTTTAATATTCCTTAATCCAATTTTTTGAAATTTGTATTTTAATAAAAATTAAAATTGACACCGTTTGGAGGAAATGAGGTGCACGTGCATTCTAAGCTCTTGCCTATCGTTTCTACTGCTTGGCTTTTTGCGAAATATTTAATTCTATAATATGTAATCATATGTAAATATATTAAAATAATTACAAATGCTTTGTTTATAAATAAACTAAATCATTATTAAAACAAACTAATTAATAGTGTAAAATCATTTTTAAAAACAAGCCTTTATTTAAATGGTATTAAAGAAGAAAATAAACTTTAAATTAAATCAAAACCATCAATTTATTACATTACGCAAATATAGCTTGTCGCGAGATTTACTTATTTAAAAAAAAAACATTATTTTTTCTTAAAATTACTTTAGTATGACAATATCAAGTTACGTATTGGGTCCGATTGCGTTTCTCTTCGAACCTAAATAATGACAGACTAAAATTTTACTAAACATGTCCATGTCCTTAACCTAAAGCTATTACGTTTCTGTTAAAATAAGTTCACGTCACTAAATTTGAACTTAATTCCACGTCTATGAAAATGGACATAATTACGTTCATTTGCCGCCGCAAATGGCAACACCACACCACTAGTCTGTCAAGTTGTCAAGTCTGTCGTGGTTATTTTTTGTGTGATTTTTCGCAAAAAATTATTTAAATTTTAATAAATATGGATACAAAGAAGCCAAGAATGAAGAAAGAACAGCAACAATATTTATTAAACTTTTTGATGAGGAATCATGAAACGGTTAATGGTATGTTTACAAAATATTCCATGTGATTTTTTGTTTTAGTAGTGTAAATTGTTATATTTTAATCTATCGATTTAACCTACTCATCCATCCATCTATTTACAGAATAGCAAGTTCATTTTAAATTTGATCATAATCATACATTGCACTCTAACTTATCCTATCTACAAGCATTCCTGTGTAAATTCAGTTTGGTAGTCATATCGCATTGCAACGTTTGTTATTACATTCACAATCATTTATTCACGTTAAATTATAACACAACATATAATATAAATAATTGGCATCCAATAAAACATGATGTTTTTATACTTACATATACTTCATTTGTCTTTATTTATCTACAGGAAATTCTCAGTTGCCGGCTACCAAAAGATTGTGGACTGAACTGACAGAAGCCCTCAATGGAATGGGAGGTGTTCGTAAGACACAGAAAGATTGGTTAGAGGTTAGTTAGTGGTGCTTCATACATTAAATTGTCCTAATTTTGTACTAAATATATCAGTGAACTTTTAAAATTTAAATCATAACCAACCTACTTTACCCACTTGGATATTAGTTGTTGTTAAATGTATAATCTAAATTTTTCAGACATACAAGTTATTAGCACGCAGGGCGAAGGCTAAGATGCGCACACAGCGTGCATCTATGCAAAGGACTGGAGGTGGTCCTCCAGCATATATCTGCTTGACAGAACTGGAGAAAAAAACAATAAATATAGAGGGGACATCAACTATATATGGATTGCCTGGAGCTGTGGAAGCTGTAAGTTATTGGCATTAGTTTTTGTAAGCTCTATATTAGATTTACTTATTTTATCATGATTGCATCAATCATCACAATTATGTTAATTTTGAAAACTACATACATTACATAGCATTAATATTATAAAGATGTCCTTTTATAATATGAAGGGAAAACCTTGATCCTTGACTTGTAAATTTCTTACAGGGTATTATTATTGTCACAGGGACTCCACAGCCCATTGTTGATGTTCCGGATCCTCATGTTAAACAAAACATAGTCATGGTGAGTGTGTTATGGCAATGCTTGTAGCAGTTGTGATATTTATTACCAGTAATGGTCTGATGTTAAGTTGATTTTATTTTGACTACAGGTTTTGGATGATACTCAACTGCCAAAGCCAAAGCAGACATTGATTTTAGACGCAGTAACAGTTGTGAGTATATTTTACCTATTCACAACAACATTATTATATACATACAAATAAGATTTGTTAGTTTTATAAATAAGTTTAAACAGTGCCCTTATTATGACTTGAGTTCTACTGATTAGATTTTGATGTAATTTTCATTAAGCGTTATGGTCAATTTTGGTAATTATAGAATAACCGCATTATTAATGGTATGAGTAATAAATACTGAAGTCATGTTAAAAAGAGTTTTATGCATAATGGTATTCTGAAATTGACTTCATAGTGGTACAATTGTATGAATTTATCCTTGTAATTGTACTATGCAGGATATACATTCAGACACTGAAGAAGAGCTCCCGAAGGAAGCGGCTATGGTGGACGCGTTGACACCGACGGCGAGTCACGATGGGGCGACTGTCGTCACTTCAATGGTGACGGACGCGTCATCAATACCGACAGCATCTCGCGTTGGTAGACGCGTTGATGATGCCAGCGGCAAATAGGGGTCTGGCGACGATCAGTTGCAGTCGTGAACACATCGTGGCCTCAACCCCTGAACAGAGACTGGAGGACGGCGTGGTGCGCAACACTCCGCGCCTCGAGCGCCGAAACGCGCGTCGAGCAACGCCCCGTACGCTCGTGCCGCCAGCCGATTCAGCCACCCCGCAAGAAGATGCCATGATAGCGGCTTTAAGGGAGGGAGCCCAAGCGCAGATGGCGCTCGCCAATGCGCAGACAGAGGCCGCTCGGTATTTTGGCGATTGCATAATGCGTGCCGCTAACATGTTCATCGAAGCGATCAATAAAAATAAATAAACTATTTTTTCGAAATTAAGTTTTATTAATTATTTAATTTAAATCTTTAATTAAAACACATCATGCAAAGTATTATATTGTGATGTTATTTCGAATATTTCTTGCCACATTTAAAAAATTCATATCCTGGGAAGATCATCTGCTGGCCGCAATCTGTCTTCGAGTTCCAATTCATGTTTCATCCAATTCAGGTTCATTCCTCTTAATTGCCATGTTATGAAGAACAACTACAGCTGCTATTATTTTAGATGCCTTCACGGGGTCATAATGCAACGTCCTGTGCTTGTGAATGCATCTAAATCTTGTTTTCATCACTCCAAAACATTTTTCAATAAGGACCCTCGTTTTAGTATGCGCTAAATTATATCTAGCCTCAGGTGTATTTTCATCCGCATCAGCATACGGGGTTATCAGCCAAGGCAGTTGGGCATATCCAGAGTCTCCTAGAAGCTATTCACCAGCTGAAAATCTGTTAACATAATTGGTTTCCAATAATTAGCTCAAACTGGATCCTTGCCAGACCGCTGCATCATGTGTTGATCCAGGAAAAGTGACATTGAAATGTATAATTTCCATCTTTGCATTACATACAAATTGGCAATTAAGACTATAAAAGCCTTTGCGATTAAAAAATAATCTCGCTGGCACAAGTGCTGTGTCTTTTGGTGAACAATGGAGATTTGACTACAGTCTATCAAACCCAAGACTGAAGGAAACCCAGCTGTTGAAAACAGCAGCAAGGGCAGAAAAAACCTCTGTTTATTTTCTGCCCCTTCCTCTTCAGTCTCTGGAAATAGCACCATACCGTTCAATAAAACAGTTATAATTGCATCAGCAACTTCTTGTAAGCATTTGCTTACAGATGGCTGACTTAAACCTAAATACTCCCCCTGCCCAACCGTTGTTTGGTAGCCGCCATGTCCAAAGAAATGGAGTGAAGCCAAAACTTTGATATGCACAGGAATTACGTGCTGCCTTTGTAGATTTAAATTCTGGTGAAGACACTCCACTAAAAATGCGCAGTTCTTTTGGAGAGCCTGTATAATTTGGTAAAAACCTCTGCAGGCACGTCGAAAGGGTTGGAATGGTCCCGAATATGGCGATGCGCTATCCTTCTCGCAGCTCTACAACGAAAAAATTTAGGTTATGTTATGCTTATACCTACCGTATACAAGAAAAGCAGTTTCTATAATATAAATTTCGTACTCATACCGTTGCCGTTCCTCATTGTGTCTTCTTTGAATGCTAGCCCAGCCATAAGGATACATTTTTCACTATTTTCTGAAAAAACTTAGCTTACGTACGGACTAAATAGGTGCGAACTTAAAGAATAACACTTCCTAGACGTATAAGTTCATTTAAAGCCAACGAACATAAATAGTGACATAAATAGTGTTGTGGACATAATTAATTAACAAATAATAAATACAAGATCCGAAGTTACAAAAAAGCCCAGGAGCGGATAATATCTTTAACGAAGCCCTCAAGTTAGTAAAGTGTTTACTGATAAAACCTCTTAAATCTATTCAATAAGATACTCGAAGTCCAAGAAATACCTACGAACTAGGCCAAATCACACATTATTCTACTAAACAAGAAGGGAGACTCTGCTGATAATAACAACTACCGGCCCATCAGCCTACTTTCAACGTAATACAAACTGTTTACAATGGCTCTAGAAAAGAGAATGAAACCATTTATAGAAAAGAACCAACCGGGAGAGCAGGCAGGTTTTCGACAGGGGTACTCTACAACCGAACATATACATACCCTAGAACAAATAGTGGAAAAACATATAGAGTACAAAAGACCACTATAACTAGCCTACGTTGACTACGCGAAGGCTTTCGACTCTAATTTTTTTTTACACGAAAGCATTTGGAAGCACTACTCTGAAAGGAGAAAGCAGATGAACTAGCAAAACATGCCGCAAAAACTAAAAAGAAAAGACGGGCTTATGATTTATTCACGTTGTTATTGTCATTTAACATCCACCAGAAGCAACACTGAATCAAAATGGCAGGAGAATTATGATGAAGCAAAAACAAGCACAACTACGAGATACTTCTTTCCTAATATAGTCATAGCGTATAAGATATTGAAACAAATCAACCTTACAAACATTGTAACGCAATCATTTACCGGCCATGTTAGCAATAAGGCATATCTATATTTATAAGTTGTCATCATCCCCATGCTGCTATTGTAATGATAGTTCACAGCATACTTTAGAACACACAATTTTAGACTATCGGCGATTTGTTAAGAAAAAGTGAAGGAGAGAAGAGAAAAGAAAGAAGAGAGAGAGAGAGAGAGAGTTGAAGGAGAGTAAGAAGAGGTTCAATGGTAGATTAGTTGGATTAAGACATACCCAGAACCAAAGTTTAAATACTTAAGTTATGAATTTAATTTTAAGTTGTGTGTATTGTATGTCGTAATGTTTAAAAATATAAGAACATATTAAATAAAAGATTTATATTCGTAATAATAAACAGCCAAATATAAAAATTAATGTTTGTTTGTTCGTATTTTATGCGCTGCCATAATGTTCATCAGATTGCGGTAAAACTTGGTCAACTTATTGCCTGCATTTGCTCGAAGGTTATGGACATAGAACAATTAACTTACAGTAGGTGAGTCGACTATCACATCGACGAATTTATTTGAAAGTTATATTTTAATTTATTAACCCTAATGGAATGGAGGATTGGATTCTCTGTATAGATGTTTGTCTAACATTTAAATCAATATTATATTGAGAAATATAAATAAAAACTGTAAACTCTTTTTATTAGGTATTTGAACAAGTTGTATTTGTATTGGAACGAGCTTATATGCTGCCATAAATTGATTAATTTCTGAATGATTATGTGATGCCATAACATGGCCTTACCCATTTTCGCATCAAAAAGACCTTCAATTAATAATAAAAATAAACGTTTCCAAATCACACATATTTTAGCTGCAGCTGGGAATCAAAGTTACAAATGCCATGGTAGAGTCATGGTAACTCAGGGGCCAAATTTTGCAGTACGCGAGTAACCTAGGTTTGATTAAAAAATTGTTAATTGCTAATTTTAGTGCTGCACTTACCACGTACTCGACTGAAATCTGCGTGTCTAACAAATTAAATAAAAAAATATATCTAAGACATTTAGAAATTGCCAACACACACTGTGTACTTCTTTCAATACTGAGCTGTTCGAAATTCTGGGGATCGATACTTTTTGGGCATTGATTATTAAAACGGTAAGGTGTGTAGCCTACAGATTTATAATGCTGTTAGGTATATTATGTAGCCCAGACATTAGAATGTCGAAATAGTGTTATTCACCAATTAGTTAAATCTTGGACAAATTATCATACTCCTTTGTCCAAGAGTTAAACGGTTTCTCTTGAAAAATGAATCGACTTGAGTCCACAGAGCACTATTACTTAGAACATATACTCTTCTTAGTCTGCGTTTGATATTCATAGTTGAAAGTTCAATCACGAAAAGAAAAAAAGTCAATAAAATTATTGATGAAATCTACTAAATTTCCAACAAGTTAACCTTTCTGAAGTAAAGTAAATTGTTCGTCAAACCAAGAATCCTCAATGTTTCATTACTTATTTTGCAGGGAAAATACATGTTACACATGAAATACGGCGTGGAAATGCGACCAACAGTTTAGTGCTCTTGATTAGCCGACGAATGCAATTCTGGATTGGCTCCAAATTGCGTCCTCAACATTAACGTACGAGGTAATGACCGTAGTTGGAGTAATTTAGTCTTACGTATAAAGTAGAGAAGTAAGAAGAAATATTTGAAACGTTAAACATTTTTTGAAATAGTATAAAAATGTTGTGGGCTTTTATGTTAAAGATAAAATAATATAAAAACCAAAGGACGTGATAGTTACACTATGACCAATAATTATTAATTATAGTATAGCGATGCAATATAGTCATCTTTTTTATTATTTTATATTCAACCAAAGTTTTTTTTAATTCTACAATAATACCTACATAATTTGCATACCCTGTATGTGTGCCACTATAACGACTTAGAAACTTTAATATTTGCAGCCTTGATTTTGTTACTTATTATGTATTTTCGTTCTTCGAAAGGGAAGAAAGCGCTTCGAATTGTAACTTATTCTTGATAAGCAGTGTAGACCAGCCCTCAATAATTGTAGTCACATCCTGGCAACCTGATAAAATATCCTATATAGGTAGCTACATCGTTGTTTGATACTATCATTTACGCATTAGGTTCTAAATTGAGAAAAAATAAAAAAAAAACCCTAGATTCTGTTATTTATGAATAAAAGAGTCAAATATAGGTCTTTTAAATAAACATATAGTTATAATTTTTAACAAAAATTAAAAACCGACTTCAAATTGCTAAAAAAGAAGTATTTGCAACCCTTAGTAGAGGAATTTTTTTGCCAAATTTATACGGGATCATCCTTGAGTATAAAAATTTTATTATAAAAAAAGAATAATCAAAATTAGTTGATAATCTGCGAAGATATTGCGTAACATACAAATAAACATACACTCGAATTGAGAACCTCCTCCTTTTTGAAGTCGGTGAAAAATGTTGATGATACAGCCAAATTGTGTGATCCGAGTGTGGCCTCGATAAAACTAATGTCACCAGGCCGGAAGGAATACAAGTTTTCTTAAAAGGATTGAAATATATAACACTTTAAGCTTAACTTATTTATTGTACGTATCACTTATATTTTTTAAAGTTCGTTTGTAAGGTTTAAAGTATCGACATAAAGAACATTTTAATTATAACTTGTTTATTGTAAATACTACCTACATTTTGAAAGTTCGTTTATAAGTTTTACAGGATAAAAGTAATTAACACTTTAACCTTTACCTACGTAAACATACTACATATATTTTATAAAATATATAAATGAAGAAAATAGGTGAATAGTATACGACCATTCCGCTAGGTGGAGGTATAACCATCGCATTTATGACAGATGCAATAATATGTCTCGGCCAGAGACGGGCAGTAGCGTCAAAGGCGCGAGACATCCGTTAGTGTGACGTAAAGATTAAGCTAAACCCTCCGTACAATAGAAGATACCGTCCAGAAGTGGATTTTAGTGAGCTGGTGGAAAGAAGAAGTAGAAAAATTAGACAATGTAATAGCGAAGCTGTGAGAGTATGAGATATTAATTGAAATTTTCTTGTACATCTCTTTAGAAAAATAATGCTAGAGATATTAAAACACGCCAGTTGTATTGATAGGCTCTGCTGCCTATAAACAATATATAATTTATTTATTTTTTAAGAAAAGGGGGCAAACGAGCACGCGATTCACCTGATGGTAAGTGACTACCGCCGCCCATGAACAACTGCAGCACCAGGGGAATTGCAGATTTACTGCCGGGATTATGGAAAGAAGTAAGCTCTTTTCTTAAAGGACACTAAGTCGAATCGGTCCTGAAAAGTTGCCGGTGGTAAACAACTCCAAGGATAAAGTGAACGAGGAAGAAAACTCCTAGTAAAACGTAAAGTAGTGGACCGCCAAGCATCCAAATGGTGAGGATGGTATCGGGAAATTTGACGCGATGTGCGTTCGTGAAATTTGGCGGCTGGAACTAATCCGAACAATTCCTAAAATTACCCATGATAGATACGATAAAAACGCAAAGGGATACAACATCCCTACGCAGTGTCAGTGAATCAAATCGATCAGAAAGAACCCGGTCGTCGACGATTTGAATCGCTCTGCTTTGTAAAGTTGCACGCGATGTGCTGGCATGGAATACTGTCCCACTCTGCTGAGCACGCCAAGCTTTTTAGAGGCCAATTTGGCCTTCCCCTACAAGTGACCACGAAACTGCACACTATTCGATATGTAGACGCCGAGGATTCTAATTCTAGCTGAGGCAGCAAGGAGAGTGCCTTCAAACTGAGGAGATACGACAAAGGAGTTATTTTTAGCGAATAACGCGCAAACTTGTGTCATCTGGGGATTGAATTGGACGAGATTTAGTCGCCCCCAATCCGAGACTTTGTTAAGCAAAGACTCGACTTCAGACACAAGTCCTGGTACGCGACGACGATTTCCCAAGAAATATTGGCACGGTCGGTGTATAAGGCATCACCAGTGCTGTCGTCTGCACAGCAATGAATGTTATCAGTTTGCAACTTATAATTGATATGCAGAAGAAACACACCAGCGCTTATAGGCTTGTAATCAGAGCTTGAATCGTTTACTACGACCTTGATGCTCCGATTAGCAAGACAACTAGTGATCCTATCGCACATTTTCTCGGGAAGCCCATAGAAAGGGAGCTTCGAAAGAAGTGCTTTGTGCCAGACCCGATCGAGAACCTTCGCTATGTCCAAACAAACGGCCAATGCCGCCCCCTAGAACTCTATTGCCTCCGCCCATCTATGAGTAAGGTAGACCAGAAGATCACCAGCCGATTGACCACGATGGAAACCGTATTTGCAGTCACTGATCAGTTGGTGATTTTCAAGGTAATTCATGAGCTGGCAGTTTACAATGGACTCCATTATTTTGGAGAACAAGGAGGTGATTGCAATAGGCCTGTAGTTGGACGGGTCCAAGCGGTCGCCTTTTTAGGGATCTGGTGGAGCAAAGCTGTTTTCCAAGGATTCGGGACTACGCCTTGGCAGTAGGAGTACCGGAAAAGACGCGTTAAAACCGGTGTCAACTACGGAGCACATGCCTTCATCACAATGGAAGTAACTCCATCAAGCCCACTTGACTTACTGACGTCCAGGGAGAAGAGTGTTTTGCGAACCAAGCACTGTGTAAGCCACAGATATGGCACGGAGCACTCACATCGCGGGATGGTTAGCGGGGTATTTTTTCAGTCATCAAGAGTCGAATTGACGCAAAGACAGAGTCCAGCGATTGGCTTTGTCCTTTGCAACATGGGCCAGTGAGTCATTTTCTCTGTGCAGAGATGGAAGAGATGATTGACAGAAGTTTCCTTGGACAGCTTTGGCGAGAGACCAGAATTCCCGAAGGAAGGAGAACTAGCTTCTCGCCAATTCTACCGATGTGCATGCATGCATGAGGAAGCATTTAGGTTTTTTTTAAAGCGGTGATGTTTATATCCCGAGATGTTGATGCATCAGCCCAGGCCCGGTAGCACTCCTGCTATAGCGTGATGCCATTTTACAGGAGCATCCAAACCATGGCTGGGATCTGCCTCTGATGGGCACTACAAGGGACGGAATAAAAAGTTCCATACCCTGAAGTACCACATCAGCGACAGAATCAGCAACAACGCTAGGATCGTCTGGCGAGAAGCAAACTCGCCTTCAGAGGTAGGATGCAAAAAAAATCCCATCTCAATCGGCTGATCTATAGTAGCGGCAGCCTAGAGAATCCAATCGCAACGTTAATGTGACTGGCACCACACTCCGGACAAGATAATGGTCCGACGAGTCCTAAGGGGCGTCGACGGAAACCCGATATCCATCCGAGTGAGAGGTCAGCAGAAGGTTCAAAGGGAAAGGTGTATGATCTTACACATCTGGAATCCGCGTAGGCGCAGTAACCAGTTGTGTCAGACCATATGCCAAAGCAAAGTCATAAAACGATCTCCCCGCATGATCAGTCAAATGTGAATCGAGCCATTCGGTATGGTGGATGTTAAAATCGCCAAGGATTATGATCTCTGTGGATGGGATTTGCTGTAGCACGGAATCTGTAGCCATTTGGACATGTTCAAGGAGTCGATCTGTTTCGGTATTTCCACTATGGGACTTATACAGGGACCTGTAGACGCGGGGATGGTCGTCGCTGTCTGCGCGCAGCCATAGGATGGATAGGTCCGTATCTTCAAGACTATCGAGTCATCGAAAATAGATGTCCTCTCTGACGTATACGCAATCTTACCATCTCCAGATGGTTATGGACAATGTTAAGGTTGGAATGAAGTCCCGTGATGTTGCAAAAATTCACGAATAGCGTGACAGGGCCTTATTTTTTTTGTGTTGGGAAGTCCTTAAAGTAGTAGGCCAGTATGATTCATAAATGGTCGTGAAAATGAACAATAATATAAAATATTCTCCAGACTACAATTTACAACAATTGTTCGAAATAATCCCAGCCGCCAAATTTCATGAACGCACATCGCGTCAAAATTCGAGATAACATCCCCACCATATGGATGCTTGGCGGTCCACTACTGTGCATTTTACTAGGAGTTTTCTTCCTCGTGCAACTTCTCAGTGGAATTTTTTACCACCGGCGAATTTTCCGGATAGATACGACTTAGGGACCTTCAAGATAAGAGCTTACTCCTTTTTAAAAAACCGGCAACACACCTGCAATTCCCCTGGTGTTGCGGTTGTTCACGGGTGGCGGTAATCACTTACCATCAGGTGAGTCACATGCTTATTTGCCCCTCTTATATTAAAAAAAAACTCAAGTTGAGTCGCTTAGTTTCTAGCTATCTGCGCAGCACCGGATTATACTGTACAAGTGTACTTTCTATTGCTTCACTCTCATAGTCCAATGGTAAGGCAATCGGATACGGCCGGAGTGATATTAGGCGCAGAACCCACTCCATTTCTTGCTCTCTTAAGAACGTGGGTGAAATTGCGACTCTGTGCTTCTGCTGAGAATTTCTTGATAGAAAAACCAGGTTACTAATTTCGGCCCTACCTGGAATTCGAACTCTACACTTCATGATCATCAATTGTGCTAACGACCACTAGTCTAACAAGGAAATCATCCACTTCTAATTATATCTTTTTAATCTACACAAGTCTAAAGAAGAAAAATACTTCTACCTAATCCAGACAAATAACTAATCTGGAAACTTGATATAGATAATATCTGATTTACGCGTAATTAACTCCTTGAATAGGAATTATAAGAAAAATAGCAGAATGTTTCCCACAATCAATTTCAAAAACTAATATTTAATTCTCTTGTTGAGCCACATTTAGAATATCTCATACTAGTAAGGGAAAGTACTATTAAATTGAACCTGGATGTAATACAGAAAAGTAAAATAAGGCTACAAAAGTACTTTGTAAAACTAACCGATAAAATTTATTAAATACTATATACAGTACATGTAAGTATAGCATTATAAATTTTAGTTAGTATGCACCAATTATAAAAATACTATTGAAAACAACAAACACTAATTACCTTAATAATTTCTTAAATTCACGCGATCACTACACATTGAATAAAACTATATTTACGGATTTTATCGCGTTTAATCAACTGTTTAAACTTATTTTTAATTCCCGACGTTTTGGGTGCTTTACAGCAACCATCACGGAGGGGCCCATAATACTAATTGTAATAGTGATGGGACTAATTACCTTTCTTAAAAACCCCACCTATATCGTAATCGTAATAGACACAAGCTATCGTTGCATACTCATAGAAATTACATAGGAAAGAAAATCTGTCTACAAAAGAAAAAGCATTAAGTTTGAGGGAGTGCAACTCTACAACAAGCTGCCTAATTAGGTGAAAGAATGTAGCATTATTGTATTACTCAAAAGACGCCTGTTATATAACTTATCCTAGATTCTACTAGTTATGAACCACTGTTTTTTACACTTGTTAATATTTTAGCAGTTACTATTTATTAAGCGAACCGTATATTGTCTTTATATGATATATAAATGTTTGAATCTGTAAGTGTTATTACTAAACACCAAATTATTAACCTTTTTATCATTTATTTTGCCCTCAATAAACGATAAGATTTCGAGAGAAGAAGAAATTGTTGAAGTATTCTACATTAAAATGTCAACAGTAATAGTACGAAAACTGAGCTCTAAAGTTTATATGCAAGATGTAAATTAACAAATTCTCAATTTGAAACTTTGGAAGTTTCACAAATTTAAATTTAGCTTATGAGAATTTCAAAATAAATATGTTATTTGTTTCAGATATTTCTCAGTTTGTATTTTTTTTTAATTTTCATATTGCCTTCCAATATAAAAATATATAATCGCACTCAAATTTATTAAATCCCTTGGCATTTTCATTAAATACTACTCTGTGTTCCATTTAGTTACTAAGTTTCACATAATACATATATTAACTTAAATAAAATTATTATTAAAAAAATTCTTGTTACATAACCATATAAGTATTCCCTTTGTATGTCATGAAATGATGTTGTTGTAAATCATAAGCCCGTGTAATTGCCGTATATCTTACGCACCACGTACGAGTAATACTCTCCTAAAATATTGTGGATGTAATAATAGATAGTAAATCACATTTATATGCCAGGCGAAGTCGTAAGAGACAGACTTGTAAATTGTCTGGTTGACATAAATATTAACGAAGCTGCTCAGGATTATAATAATATATTTATTATCTGCAGTTATCAAAGAGAGACGTCGCAGATTGGGTTTAATACCTTTAGTCACAAATTTAATACCTTTAGTCACAAATTTAAGAGTTATGTTATAGTAGAGTATATCGCACCTTCATTTTGAAACCGAAAACAAAAAAAAAACTAAATTTTACAGGAGAGCTAATTTACGATTTTTGCATTACTATTTACCTCTTAATAAGAAAGTAATGAACACATTATGAAATATTTCTGATATTATTTGTTATATTATTGGTTTCTTTTTAATGTGTAGTCCTTTTGATTTAATAATTTCTATAATGAATTTTTATAATCTATTTAATTTTTATAGTAACACTTTTGCATTAATTATTTTTTCAATTAGGATTGAATTAAGTAAAGTTAGTATAAAAACAATATTACTATATTAAAAATCAAATTCTAGCTATTATATGAACTTTTAAAATATATTTCAAAAGTATTTTAGGCACAAGTCAATTAAAACATGATAATTCAAATCATTATTTAATAAAAAAAAACTTAAAATTGTACTTTTATGACAATTAAACCAACCAACCAAGTGACAGGTGACAATTGGTATAGAAACGGTTTCGTCTTTATTTATGTTTAAATTTCAGTTTAGTAACGTTTTAATTTTACACCATTAACCAAAATATTGGGAAGTAAGAAGACCTGTCAAATTCATTCTGTAGATTTTGCCGATTTAAGTAAGATGACGTCATCTGAATTTCGTGAAAATTTCGTTTAGTAACAGTTTCGAAATGAAAGTGCGATATGTCGTAGTACGAGTATATGTATGTAAATGGGTAATATTATTCTTTGATTTAAAAAATGATAATACCTAATTAATAATAAATTCTGTAATTAAATTACTTTTACTTATAACTCAATGAAATAAACCATTAATTTTAGTCACACAATGCCATCACTTCATCATACTAGTTTTTACGGATTTTAACGCGTATATTTAACTTTTTAAATACCTGACGTTTGAGGTCATTTCACTTTTTTGTAATGCTAAAATGTCTCCATTTTATTTTTTTTCATTCAGAAACTACGAATCTGATATTCAATATCCATCCGTTTACAAGCGGCCTTACTATGGGATTCCCGAAAAATTATGTTTATATTGTATCACCAGTTTTCTTGCAGATCGGAGCATCAAGATCGTAGTAAACGTGCATGCTCTGATTACAAGCCCATTAACGCTGGTGTTCCACAATCACCAACGCTGTTTCTTCTGCATATCAATG
Source organism: Parnassius apollo (assembly GCA_907164705.1). Taxonomy (NCBI): domain Eukaryota; kingdom Metazoa; phylum Arthropoda; class Insecta; order Lepidoptera; family Papilionidae; genus Parnassius; species Parnassius apollo. The sequence goes on along the minus strand of CAJQZP010000308.1, from coordinate 77,214 downwards.
ACATATTGCAAACCGGTAACATTAATTGCTATGCAGATGACAGCCGTGGTGATGCATTACACACCGGCTGTGCTATTTCTCGGAAAAACCTCATCGAGCACCGGGATAAACTTGTGTCTGAAGTCGAGGCTTTGTTAGGTATACAAAATCTTGGAATGGCGACTGAATCTAGTCCAGTTTAATTCCCAAAAGATACAAGTTTGCGCGTTTACCTCTTGTTCCGTACTCGAACAGATTATTTATATACTACGTTTTTCGTTTCTAGTTTTGTAGGTATATTAAATTCAAGGCAACACAATTTTGAAGATAGTATTTTTCTATATTTCTATTAAATTCATTGGGTTGACGATCAACTGTTTTCATTTTGAATGCAGTTATAATCTTGTGTATTATTGTTCCTTGTGTGACAGAAGCGCCAAATCGATTGGCGGCAAATATGAACAGTCTAATTAAAACCGTCGACCCGCACACATACAATTATTTTTCGTGTCACTCAAGCTTATCTCTCAAGATGTCTTTCACTCTATAAGTGTTGTGCTTGGTGCCTATGGACTGCTACTGAATCTTGATATTACTATCATTGCATTGACTGTCCCGAGCTCCTTTAGCCAGTCCCTGGATTCGTGGTTGCAGGTAGATTGTAGCGGTAAGTCACCAAACCTAGTAGAATATCGTACACCACTAAAAAGAACCCCTTCGTCATATCTCCTCAGTTTCAAGGCACTCCCCTTGTTGCCTCAGCCAGTATCGGAATCCTTGGCGTCGACATATCGAGTGACGTGCAGTTTCGTGGTCACTTGGAAGAGAAGGCCAAATTGGCCTCTAAAACGCTTAGCGTGCTCAGCAGAGTGGGACAGTATTTCATGCCGGCTCACCGCCTGCAACTTAATAAGGTGCAGGTTCAGCCGCACATGGAATACTGTTCCCATCTCTGGGCTGGGGCTCCCCACTGTCAGCTCCTTCCATTTGATCGCATCCAGCGCAGAGCGGCTCGAAGCGTCAGCGACCGAGCTCTTTCTGATCGGCTTGACTCACTGGCACTGCGAAGAGATGTTGCATCCCCTTGCGTATTTAATCGCATCTACCACGGGGGAGTGCTCTGGGGAATTGTTCGGACTAATTTCAATTCTGTTGTTGTTGCTGCTGTTCTGCAATTCTCCTGGTGTTGCAGTTGTTCTCATCACATAACTCACCATCAGGTGAGCCGTATGCTCGCATGCCTCCTCTTCTATAAAAAAAAGCTTGAGGGCCTTTTACGGTTATATTCTACTTCACTCAACAATAAGCAATTTGCTACAAACGGTTACCGTTAAACGCTATCTACAACAAAGCTACAAAGGAAAACACCTCAATGCGGGCCGCATTTACGAAAATCGTTTCCACACAAACATTTGCAGAGGAGAACAACGGGATTAAAGGGCTTAGCTATTTTTGCATTTAATACATACTCAACGTTGTTATTTATTAGATGCATTTAACAAGCCCATTAGACAACTTATACATGCATTTTATAAAATATACATAATATATGTATTTTGTTAATGGTAAAGTGACTTTTATGAAACCAAAGTAACCAACTTGAATTTACTGTCTACCTGACGGTGTGTGGCTACTGCAGTTCATGTACACCTACAACAAACTTTAAACAAGAAGGCTACACTTCCGTTGTCACCTCTGAGCAACAGGATGGATTGCTTTGCAGCCCGTAATTATTTGGCTCCTTACACCCTTCAGCCCGGAATACAGCAGCGCTAGCACTGCTATTTGGAAGCGGAAATAGATAAAAGGGATAAAAGGGTGCCCTACCCGTCCGAATCGACTTCTAGGCGGAAAAATATACCTCCTACCTAGTAAATCGATGTAGCTTACATGTATTCCGAGATATTACTCTCAAAACTATTATACTAATTGTATCAGTGGAATTAAAATTCTTCCCTCACTCCATTGTATTTCCTTTTATTTTCTAACCTTATTTGTAACAGAATAAAACAATTTCAAAGACCATAAAATCAGTCTAGCCGAATCGGTAAATATTTCTTTATGTAAGTAGTTTATGTAAGTAGAGCACCTAATAGATAATGGATGCTCCGGCTAATCGGATATCTTCGATTAACCTAAATAAATATGTGTTTCCAACTTGGTCACACAACTCTCCCTAACTTATCAGCATATACGTGGTAGAGCCATGCTGTAGTTATACTAGTAGTATGCTCATAGAAATAGCTATCACAGAATACTAGCGTAAAATGGCAGTTTAACATTGTTGTGTTTCGTGTGGTGAGTGTAGAGAACCGGAGACTCTTTTTTACTGGAAACGGGGCATTCCATTTCAGTTCACAGAGATAATAACGCATCTGCATTTTAATTCTTATTTGAAGATAAATGGGCCATTTTCAAATTTTCTCCAGGCTTTTCTTACTTTAAATCCAAAAAATATTTTTTCTTAACACTATGCTATATATATATATATATATATATATATATATATATATATATATATATATATATATATATATATATATATATATATATATATATATATATATATTTGACTATTATATACATTAAATTTAAATGTACTGTTGTTGGTCACGATGTTTTTTTAGGAATTTTGAGGTTTATTTTCAGATTTTATGTTTGGAGGCGAAATGAAATACTACTCTGTTACCAATGTAAATTTTTTTTTATTTTTATGACGAACACATGAATCACAAGTTGTTTGGCATTATTGTTAATTATAATCTAAAACCTTTTGAAAACATGCAGAATCATGTTTCAAACTATTACTAATATTTATTTAAATAAATTCTTAAACATCTCTGTTACTTTTGATACATAAAAAAACCGTATTTTTTTACTAGTCTCTGAAAATTATACTTTTATATCTTATAATGCTATTTTGTAAACTATGAATATTGTTAACCGGCTTATAGCCCATTTAAAATATTTTAAGGTCTAGTTTTCCTAAAAAATATATTTAAGACTTTACAATCTTTGGGACAGAAAAGTAACATAGTTGTAAATAATTAACATAGTTGTTTTTGTACTACGCCTAGCGTAATAACTTAAGCTTATCATTTAAAATTCTTACATGAGACCACGCTAATAATATTCTTATAACTAAGCAGTTCTAAAAACTAACAGATAAAAGTAATTATGAGATCGTATTTATCACAATGAGACCAACACTACTTCTCAAATATTTCTAATGCAGAGTCAAACTGGTAGTATACTCTTTTGTCTTTGTATACTTTTTTGGGGTCTGGGACGATTGAAATTAAATTTTCAAAAGACTCGTAAGACACATCAGTCTCAATCAGTCTAAATTTTTTGCAGTATCGTCCATATATCTGAAAAACATAATTTTTACCTCGCTATCATCTTCTACTTCGCTCAGCACTTTTCCCAAATAAATGTAATCTTGCTTCAGGCTTGAAACTTTGACTTACACGCACACACCATGTTTTATTTTAATAATATGAATATTTTCCTTTTCTATCAAAGTGTAACGCTTCACCCTCTCATAATAATAAATATATTAAATATATTATATATAATAAATTTACCTTTTTTCAATAACATTATATATTTGTGACCTAGATAAATAAGATATGTTTTGATCTTTCTAAATGATCTTTCAAAAGGTTTAATAATAGGCCGTTTGTAATATTTTTGTGGTGATCGTCTTAGTTAGGACCCTTATTTACGTTGTATTTGTTTAGTAACTTAGTTCTTTTAGGTGTGTTTTGGAAGAATGAATATTTACTAGAGTAGTTAAAAGCTGTTGGTAGTGCCTTATAAGCTAAGTGAACCCCGTTCACGAGGACAGGGCTCGAGAAAGGTTTAGAACATAAAATGTTCTATTCCACTTGTATCAGGTTTACATTATTAATTTATTATTAATTATCCCTTCTCGCTTGGAAAAGGCTCACAATATATTTATACCAAATACCCGATACAAGGGCTTCGCTCTCCTACATTTATTTAAAAAAATGTAGGGGAGGCACACGGCTCCACACACGTCGTGCGCTGTGAGCGCCAACCATTTTGATGCACTCCCCCCGAAGGGGAACGTTAATTCGGGAACTGGACTGTAGTCCACAGCAAAATAACTGGCGAACCAGTAGAAGAGGACTTGGCCCCTTGGTAGTGCGTAAGCACAAACATCGACCGAAGTCGCGCATGTCAATGCGTGTAAACGCCATACAGTATACGAACGAATCCAGCCACAGTGAATGTACGTCACACGGTTTAGGCAAATAGGCACTCTGGCCGTAAACCCTCCATGAGCGCCACCACCCGCTAGACCGCCGCTCCTGCAGACGTGATGTAAGTGTATGACATCACCACCAGCACGGCTACTAGCCGCAGAGCGTGTCATGAGTCTACCGCTCACCTCAAGGGAATGGGGTCCCACGTTGTGCGGCTTTCGGCCGCAGCCTTGAGAGTCTCCTCAGATCCTCCCGCCAGCTACCACCCACATGAGGTCGACACATATGCTCCACCAACCAATACAATGGCAGATATAGCCAAAAGGCAGTTATAAGATAAGAGTAATAATTCGCCATCAGAAAGGGTTTGTGTCACTGACGTTGAGTAAATGCATTTTCGATCATGTTTGTCTCACCCACCAACAAGTTGCCTTCAATCATTCAAAGGTGGGAAAGTTACAGAGATATAATATTATGTTGTTATATAAAACACCGTGGAGGGCAGACAGTCTGCAGCCCCGTAATGAAGGGACCCGACTCGGGCAAAGCTACTCAGGTGTGAGTGAAACCAAGACGCAGAGAGCGTCATTGAGAATAGCATCCCACCTAACAACCATCGCAGAGACGCAATGCTGCAGAACGCAATTTTAATCTTTGATTTTCTCTAAAAAGTTTTGTTCTGTTTCTTTTTACTTGTTTCGGGCCCCGTTTTGCTGCAGATATCGTTGAACCAGGCCACTTTAGTGGGGAGTCAATAATTGAGGGGTTGATAAACGGCGATTCGATGGTAGAATTTGTGGCAGAACTTGGTTTGGACCCAGCGGAATTGGAGTACGTGAACGTGTAGTCATAATTTCCGGTGAAGATTCTGGAGTATGCATTAATACACGAAGAGCCTTGGCCCGGTCCCTCCGTCTGGCATTTGTAGCTCGCCGTTTTTTTAATGCTTGGTGACGTTAAATTTTTCACTAAACGTTTCTTTGCATGGTATCTTTCGAGGTCTTTTATTTTATTTGCAGCTTCTTTTTCAGGATCCTTTTTGAGCAGCCAGCAGTGAAAGACCACGTCTCAGATTCATAGGTCATCAATGGCAACACGCACTGGTTGTAATGTCTTGTCTTGAGGTTATGAGGTGGCCCCGAACGCTGCCCAGCCTATTAGAAACCGTCGATTCAAATCGGCAGGAGAGTTTAGATTCTAATATTTCTGACACATTTTGGGCGTGTTTCTTCACCATATTTGCCTTAATTGCTGATCACTTGCTAAACCAGTAAAATATTTTTTGCAAATTTAGTGGCGTATTAGAATCCAAATTTGTTCTCGTATATTAAATTTAGGAAGAATACTCGGCTTGTTAAAGAGAGTTAATTATAAAAATTTGCATTTTCTTCAAAATGTTTTAGGATCTCTTGAGCCATAGGTGAGTTCTTTGTGATGAGCGGTAGGTAGGGCAGCACACTGAAATGTACCAAAGACTAACTACGTTTTGATACAAACACACGAGCGTGTGTTTGTTTGTCTTGTACGACTATAGTCCCGTACTTTCGTCTCATGTGTAATCGCAGTTAAGGGCCTTAGAAACACATCCACGATCAATTTCTGCATCACATACAATTGCAAATTGCATACAAAAGAAAAGGTATCAAACGTAAATTTTGCTAATAATCCAGTGCTATTTATTTTTCAAGACATACGATATGAACTTAATGGAATAGAAATGGATAAAATTAAGAATGCTGGTGTAACTACTACAATAAAATCTTATCTACACTTAAATGAAAATGAATCCAAATGTGCTCGAGTTTGGGGCTGGTCAACTGGCGGAACAAGCAATACTAGTGGTGGAGCATTTTCCGCGTCTATACCATTGAACAAGATATTAGGATTTGCAGGAGATTATGAAAAAATTATAATTAATTTTAAACATGAGTTAGTATTATTACGAAGCAATACAAATCTTAATGCTATCAAGTTAAATACGTTTACGTAACACGGTTACGTAAACAAGTTAAATACGTTTTAGTCGGTGCGAGTCCGACATAACCCGTCCTTGCCCCCGCGAGGCGGGTAAGCGTAGGCATTTCCCCATGTTAAAAAAAAGGCTATCGCCGTACTGATTCGAGTGAATAAATAATTTCCATAAAAACTTGAAAAAACGCCGTCATAAGGTCTAAAATTGCGTAGCACCCGCGGCGAATAAAACCGTTTAAAAATTGTCAGAATCTTAAAATATTTTTTATAAAATTATTGATTTAAGTAATCAAAATAATGAGCGAGTAAATTATGAATATTGATGTTATGAATATATTTAAGTGATTCCCAAGCATATAGATTAAATACTTTCGTTGTAATTTCAACTATAGTTATTTTTAGGGGTGTTTCGCAAATAATTATGATCAGGTCTAAATTATACAATCATGTTTTAGAACAATCAAATTCAAGATAAACACATGAATTTACCTATATCAAAATTCCACTTTCGTTAGTGGTGTCATCGTCCTATGCTATTCGATAAAAGGAGGTGCATTTTTTCGCGGTGTCCGATGTCAGTATGTTGACTGATGGAACCCCTCTGCAACGAGTTTTTGAGGTTAATGATTTAGGCGTGCGATTTACTACCGACATACAATTTCGAAAACACATTACTAATGTTTGTAAAAAAGCATACCACAACTTAGGGATGGTCTTACGGCTAGCCAACAGATTCACAAACATCAATGCTATGAGAGCATTATACGAGGCACTCGTAAAAATTCATTTAGAATGCAATGCTGTTGTTTGGTCACCACATGAAGTCAAATTCAAATTAATGCTAGAACGTATTCAGGACAAAATTGTGAGATTTATGCTACACGCCATATTATTTAAAACAGTATGGTGTGTACCCGGGTTATCCACTGTTGTACCCTACTTTATTTATACTAGGCATGATAGGCTATTATAAACTAGAAATAAGAAGAGAAGTTGCTCTCGCCACTTACTTACTAAAAGTGATCCGTGGTAAAATACATAACCCAGGTATTTTACAGATAGCTAAACTGTGTGTCCCTAATGAGTACGTAGGAAGATTTGCTCTTGTCGGTGCCGCAAGCGCGCACCAACTTGCTACAGCACGCGCCTTTGAAGCGCGCGCTGCGTGCATGGTTTCACAACAGACTGATTTGTTCAGCTGTACTCTGAACGAATTCAAAAAGGCCGCTTATTGTAAAATATATTTAATTTGTGCATAATATACCTATTTTTTAGTTTGTAACTGCACTATTGTATTAGGTTATACACCTGTGATGATAGTTGTAGGTGGTAAAAATAAATAAATAAATAAAATAAATAAAAACTGGTGGTAAGTGTGCACTGCAGTCTATTTACATCTACAACCTACTTCATACAAAGAAGACTTATCACCTCAACAAAAAAAGAGGGAAATAAAATGTGTGCGCACACTGCTCTCTCTCTCTTGCTTATTGCCCCCACTCAACTCCCGTTCGCCTCACCCAATCACACATTTCGTAACACTTTCGTCACGCATTCGCCAGCTTAATCCCCAAGTCAAGCGTGCGTAAAGAAGTTTTAATTCAAAACGTGTACTGGAACTCTAGCCCCGAAATGTACTAAAATAAATGCAATAAAATGCTCCAAAATTACTTGTATTTTCAATGTTATTTTTGATAAATAACGCTAAAGAATTAAACTATTGCGTAAGACTATTTTATTCGTTTTCTTATAATATGCGTCGTTCTTTTCTTCGAATAATATATACGTTTCTCTGCAAGGTATTTACGAGTAACTTGTAAGGTTTCAAGGGAATACCTTAAACCGATAGCAGACCATCGCTCGCCGAATGTATATAAAAGTACTATAAGTCTATATAGTAATAGTAATAATTTAAAGTTTGTGCGATTTATCGTTCCTGGATTTCATACGATACTCTACGTGATTTTGTAAATTATTAAATAGGTGTCGTTTGATATATATAGCATAATCGTACTTTATTTTTATTTTTAGCAAAAGTGGTAGAGCCACGCGGCAGCTTCGCTGTTGCACGTATGGGCCGGCTCAAACCGAGGTGGTACCACGACCTCATAGAATACCGGCGCGAAGTGGAAGCTCAACTTCCACGTTTCGTCTGGTGAGTGCAGGTGGCTGGAGGCCCAATTTCCCCCATAAACATGGTGGCGCAGACCCACACCCCTGGAGAATCCGTCACTGAGCATCCACGACCAAGTTACTCTACTCCTGAGCATGTGTGCTCAGGCTGCCCCGCGTATTCTGGGGGGAGGGAAATTCCGCTCGAAACAATAACCGCCCGGGGCAGACTGAGCAACAAGACCAAGGCGACCCCTGCCACGCTATCCGTGACTTTCTGCAAATTAGGGGATTTTACTATTACCTAAACGCCGTCCACTACCATCTCGAGATGGCGAAGCCATGTACATACTACAGTACATGTACTAGGACAAAGTTGCTACTCGAAGCGCTTTCTTCTTCCTTTCTTTTACTGGAATCCGATGAACGTTATGGCAGTGCCTAAACACGAACAAACAAGTATTAATTTTTATATTTTAAATTTGTATGTTTTATATATTTAAGTCCTATTAGCTGTAAACATCACAACATATAATACACACAACTTAACAATAAATACATAACTTAAGCATTTACACATCGGTTCTAGGTCTGTCTTAATCCAACTAATCTACCATTGAACCTCTTCTCTCTACTTCAAGAGAAAGATGTAGATTGTTTAAAATAATCTTTTTTTTATTTCTCTTTTATTCCCGTTCTTTGTGTTTACAATTTTTAATTGAGGGGGGAAATTTTATTTCTCCTAGCTGCACTTTTTGTTGCTTTTGCATACTTCTACTGCCATTTTGATGGATTTTTGCTTCTGAAGGGGTCTTAGTTTTTACGGCATGTTTTGCTAGTTCATCTGCTTTTTCGTTTCCGAGTAGTTCGCAGTGTACCTTAATCCAGTAAAGCTCAATTTTCCCGTCCTTATTTTCAATAGTATTTAAGTTCATGCGCATTTAGACTGCGATTGGGTTCAGAAATGTTGAGTTGCAGATTGTCATGACTACCGGTCTAAAATCACTGGGAATTTTGCTAATTTTTGAAGGTAAATTTCCCGGCAAATAATTTTGTAATATAATAAATTGATGGCTTTGATTTATTTGAATGTTTATTTTCTTCTTTTTAGAGCATTTCAATAAAAGCTTGTTTTTTAAAATGATTTTTTACTATTAATTAATTTTTTTCAATAATTATTTAATGTATTTAAAAACAAAACATTATTTTAATATATACACATCAAAAAAGTTTTTAATGAGTTCGAAAAATCGTAATATTTTTTGTTACAACAGTATATATATATTATTTCTTCGTCTTTCCAGATTTTTTACATAAGAATAAAAAAGACAACGATTTCCATATAAAAACAAATTCAATCCAAGCTTCTGCTCTATCAGAAATCTGACTTAATCAATTTTAACATTCCACGGCATGGATAATTGTTAAATTAGAGTTTAGTTTAGAATTAGAGTTATCTAGCATCAATGAGTTCATGGCAACGTCAGCTACGGAGATTGCTGTTGGCTAGGCTCCGGCAAAATGAAGAAGATGAGGAGGAAAATATATGGCAAAACTGTCTCTTCATTGGCAAATGGCGAATCAGTACTCATCCAGATAAGTGACTTGTCCATGTCTGGAGAAGACCTGGAGACCATGAAAGGCAAAAACTGCCTTTTTCTTCTTCTAAGAAGGTGTCCTTTTGGGGTAGAATTATGATTGGAGCTAGAACGCCTTTAATTCCGCATTGAGGCTCCATGACGGCAGATAGATACAAAACAGTCACCATTGATGGAATTGTCAGGCTATTCAGAGTAAACCATGCTCACCAATTCGTACTGGTCGATTATAATGATCGAGATCAACGATTCAATGCTGCTCTCGTATAATACGATATTACAAGGTTAGACTGGCCTGCCGACTCACCTGACTTAAACTTAATAGAGCACGCGTGGGATGCTCTTAAGCAAGCACATTGGAACCGTCAGCCACCTCCCCAGTTAGAGCCAGAGATCAGAGAAGCTGCTATTTCAGAATGGCAGAGGCAAGAAATGGTGGATAACTTGATCCTCAGCATGCCCTGGTGGATGTCCGCATGTGTTTGAGCCAGAGAAGGAGTTATATTGTATTAAATAAAAACCTTCAAATAATTAATTGTTGTGTAAGTTTGGTTAAACAATATTTTTCTATCCATCCATCGAATTTCTGTTATAATTACATTTGAATTAAATTACTCAATTTTGGTTATTAAAAAATAAAAAGAGATTTATTCTTTAACTTAAAACAATGTGTTTCCATTTTAAAAAAGACGTGACGTATAAACACTTTGCTTTGACAAGGTTAAATTTTAAAAAATATCAGCTTTTGCCAGTGATCAAAAACTTTTTTGATGTGTGTATTTTAAGATTGCTCTAAAGAAAACGAAAACGGAAACTATGTCAAAGAACCAAACTTCAAAGCATTTTATGCAAATCTTTCCGTTAAATTGAGGCTTTGATATTATTTAAAATGATTTTGAATTACTAAGGTTAGCGGTCACAATAGAATATATGTATATGTTGTGGAATTTGAGCCGCCTTCATATTTATTGTGAGCTAAATATAGGCGGCGAGGTGGTGTAGTGGCTTAAAAAAATTCAAAAAGTATATAAAACCACGCAAATAGTCGAATGCAGCTCGTAGTGTCACAATTTCAAAGAAATTAATGAAAATCTACCGTAGATTTAAGATTTTGGACAAACAAACGTATATTTTTATAAATATAATTTACGAGTATGTAACCCTTTATAATAATAATAATAATTTTATTATTATTATAAAGGTTATGAACAAAATTGAAACTGTATTTTGTATTGATACAAAGAAGGAGTGAAATGAAATCTAAAATTTAATTGATAAATTTACTTTTACAGTCAACCGGTTTTTACGGTTTAAGACATTTATTTCTCAAAAAGAATACAATTCACTTATCATGAGAAATAACAAGTTAATAATTAGATACTAAATACATAAACTTATGAAGAACAGCAGGTACTTGTAAATGATCTGTTAAGTAGTGGATACGCACAATGTTCTTACTTGTTGTAAGTAATAAGAAAAGTAGATGTACAATTACACATCGTTATTGAAAGGAAGTCTATAGAAATTACACATTGTTCATATTTGCAATCAATTTAGATGGTATTTTTATGTTAATGGTTATATTTTAAATAAAACGTAAAATCAAATTAATTAAAGAAATAACATTAGATTTTTAAATAAGTTATTGGTATTTAACATCGAGAAAAATCTTTTAAGATGTGGTGTTTTAATGTTTTTTTGTATAAAATAAAGGACTGGATCTCTTTTATGTTATTAGGCAATTTATTATGTAACTCTGCTCCTTCGTATAGTATATTTTTTCTTCAGTAGTTAGTTCTTAGGCAAATGTTATTTTGTCGTCTAGTAATACGTTTTTGTGTTAGTCCTTTCTTTGTAAACGTTAATTTAGAGTGTGTTAATAATTTATGTACGAATATGCATGTATTATATTTATAAATCTGCGAAAGTGTCATTAATTGAGTTTCTTAATCATCATCATCATCATCATCAATCTCAGTCATCGATTTTGACGAATGTGAAAACCAATTTTTTTTTAAATGTGCAAGACATTTTCGTGTTTATTTGCATGGATTTAGAAATATGGATGCACGCTTATGAATTTCATCTCATCAGGTCTATCCCGCTTCTTATCACGTATTTGTATCAGTCAAGTTGTACTGAACTTCCAACCTTTAGCAAATAATTCAATGTCAGTTAGGTCGTAAGGTCGTTCAGCGAGAAATGGAAAGAATTATGGTTGGGATTGCTCTGATAGAAAATATTGGTTAAATAAAAAATCTACTGGAGAAATTTTTGGTAGAAATTGGTGTTAGTTCGCGAGGATTTGTGGTTAACAAAATATGATTCAATAAATAATGTTGTCATTACATGAAATGTAATAACCTTATTTCTTCATTCAACTACTTGATGGATGAGAAAATTTGAATTTTTCTTTAGCGGCTTTTATTATTTTTTTAATTAAACTAAAGTTACAAACAAACTTAAAACAAACTACATGGTAAGTGACTATCGCAGTTCATGGACATCTACAGACGACTTCGTACAAAGAAGGCTTGTCACCCTGAGAACTAAGATGAAATGCCTGTTACTGTACTCTCTCTCCATAACCTTCAGACCGGAACACAGCACTACTATTTGGCAGCAGAAACAGATATGTAGACGGACTCTTAGACATAAAAAGATGTCTTGTCAAGTCTAGTCTAGTCTAGTCTAACAAATTAAATGCAATAATTTGTACTTTAATCTTGATACTAGAGAAAATCCTGGTGTGGAGGCAATGAACTGAGGTTTTTTTTAATAAAAAATGTGCAAGTGGACAACAATTTAAAGCCAAAAGTGTACCAAAACTTTGGCACTTTTTAAGTCTTGGAGCAAACTAAAATAAATGTGATAAAACCATATAAAATCACATGCACTTCCAAGTTTATTTTTATATAGAACGCTCAAAAAATAAAACATTGCGTGGGACTATTTTTATTTGTTTTACTGTTCCTTTCTTAGAATAACATAAACGTTTTCTTGCCAATGTATTTACGACTATCTGTAAGATTTCAAGGGAGTAGCTTGATTGATAGTCAGACCATCCTTGCCCCGACATTCGTTTGGCCAATATATATGAAAGTGCTATAAGTTATTTCAAGTTTGTGTGATTTATCTTTCACGAGTACACCTTACATGAATTTGTAAATGAATAAATAAGTTTTACACACCTCATACTCATCAACATACGTCATACACATCTATTAATATTATAGTAATTTTTCCAAGAAGTTTTACCTATTAATATTATAGCACTTTTTCTTTTTCCTGAAGGCACGAGCTGAACTCCAACAGTGCACGTACTGAGCTGCAGATGCGTTAGTTTTTGTTTGCACTTGCAAAGCTGTGCGTAACTTTCGTAATCGCACCGTGGAGCACATTTATTTTGTAAATGAGCATGTTCACTTCGCGAGTGATTTTCTTTCAGTCATTACCATGGACGTGAAAGACAATGAATGGCTTTACGCTGCAGCTTGCGTCATATGCGGTCAGCTTAATAAAAACGAAGAGTAAAACCGCGTTATATGGCACAGAACCTGGATTTCAATCTCGTACGGAACGAATGTTAGTCTGGCTTACAAATTAGTATTTTACGTCTGGATGTTTTACTATGTAATTCATGCATGCAATACGTTACCACGACACAGAACAAAATAAATTTAAAAAAAATTATAATAAAATAGATATTTTTGTTTATTCTTTATCATAGACTTCACCTGTTTTTGTCAAGTTCAGCTCATGAAATCTTGTCATCTTATCATATGAATAATCAAACATCGTCGGAGCCCCCTCTCCTCCCTGCCCCATAACTATGGGTGCTGTAAACTGCCATAAATAGTTTTTTATGGGAAATTTTCATACTTAAACAATATTATGATTCAATGCTTATAAATATAATAATAATAATATTAAGTTGACATTACCATTCCATTCCATATGACGAAGACGACAAGCAAACAAAATATCTGGACCTGGCTCATGAGGTGACTGACATGTGGGGTGGTCTGCCGACCGAAATTATTCCTGTAGTCGTCTCTGCAAACAGGCTAATCCCAGTCAGCCTCTCGGGTCATCTGAGGCGGCTGGGACTACGTGGCGGACCGCTCCAGGTTCAAATGCAGAAGGCGGTGCTCCTCGATACCGCCCGCATCGTCCGCCGGTTTCTTTCCCTTTCCCCCTAACCCTCGGCCGTTTGGTCTCCCCTGCCGAGGGCCTCCATCTGGTTGGGCTTTTATTTATTTATGTCTTATTTATTTATTTATGTTAGTAATAGAAATATGTATTTATGTATATTTATCATTTCCTTTTATATTATTTATTCAGCACAACCAGAAGAGAATACACTATTAATATCGCATAATAATAGATATAATCTTTATTTGCTTAAACATGGTATAAATGTTGTTAACATGTAAGAACGTATATAAACATTCATTAATGCATGTTTGAAGATAGTGAAAAATCCTTTTTGAATGTTTTATGAACAACGTCATAAAGTCAGTTCGGCTTTGTCGTGTATGTAGGATTTACGATCTCACTAAATATTCATATCTCTAGAGGGATAGAATCAAACTCATTGACTATAGAGTACCAAAGACCAAAATTCCAGCGAACAGCGACAGTGTTGCATTATTTATGTATATACAACACATTTTTATTTTATATGCTTTTATGATGTTTGATATTTTGATTAGCGGGTGTTAAATTATCCGTCCCCTATTTTATCCCGTGTGGTGGTTGTCTTAAAGTGGTGAGTGTAATACCATCGAGTTTTTATGGCTTCCCATATGTTGTGGAATAATATTATAGAAATGTATTTAGAACATTTTCTCATTATACTTTTTTGATTGCGACAGGACAATTTTTAAGGTAAAAGTATTATAAATTTTGATATTAATGACAAGAAGTCAATTTATTAATACTCGTAACCTAGATAAAACCAGAAATTAGATGACTTCCATAAACATAAGTTGCAAAATACGTCGACGTGTTTAAACCCATACAAACATACGTAACACTCACACCAGTCACCTAGACTTAGAGATACATGGATCAAGGTAGGCAGCTATGTTCTTCTATTTGGCATGCTGCAAAAATAGTGACAAAAATCTTAATCTAGGGCTGCGTTCATTGCCACTTATTGTAGGGTTGCGTGTCCTAGTAGTGACTTATAGAACTCGTAAGTACAATAAAATGGATCTTCAAAATCATCTCAGTCTGTTTATTAAATTATTTATTTGAGCAATCTGTCAGTTATTATACTTAAATTTTCAGTATTATTCCCTAAATTAAAAGTAAAGTTAATGCAAAAGTTAATTCGAGAAGCTGAAAAATAATTAAAATTTAAATCCTTCATACTACTATCAATGTTATATCAAACGTATTTTTCATAACAGAAAAAATAAGTGTCGTAACAAGATGTAAACGTAAACGATGTAACAAGTTTCGATGGTGACGTATAACGCAAATTTTTATCCTATTTGGGAACTTGAGATAATTTCATCTAATGTTCGCTGGGTTAGTCATCAAAATCTCCTAAGACCTTCGCAATATGACATATCAACATATTATACTGTGAAGTGTTTTGTGAAAATTTTCTTTTGTAACCAAAATAATAAGCGTCTTTATGATAGCGTATATCAACGTGAGAGCCGCGTGGCCTAGTGATTCCAGTATCTTACTACTACGATGTGGCTTGGAGTCTCAGGCAGTCCAAAATTTGTGCAAGCAATTGTTTTATTTAAAAAAATTACTCTGTTTTACATTAATATATGGGTATATGATCAAAAGCGAACTTGTGATGGGCTTTATGACGATTAAATGATACATTTTGCTAACAGTATCATACAAATATGGAGTTGTATAACGTCAATATGGTGAAATAAAAAAGAAATTGTATTTAAGATACAAGTTCATTATTATGAAATATATTTTTTCAATTAGACTAACAAAAGAAAGAACATTCCGTCTCATAAAGCTGTCGCAAGTGATTATTGTAGCGGACACCTGCAACCAACTTTAAGAAGTACACAGATACGTAATTTTCTTTGGTTGAACTCCTCGTTACCAATAATAAGAAGATATATAACGTTTTAATATTTTTTTTAATAAGCTGTATAGGCGTCTAGAATGCGGGCTATCATCAGTTTAGCTTCATGGTCACAAATTTCACATTTTCATCGATGTTACGTTACTATACCAAGTTTCAGGTCTATCAGATGTTAGAAAGTGCTTCAAATTTTATTAAAATTTTGAACGGGAAATACATACGAAGAAAGTAACTAAATAATAAAATTCGTTTAAAAACAATTGTGTTGTTGGCGTTGCTAGGGCCGACAGACCCATTCGTGCTACAACTATACTACTAATATAACAGCAGCATGGCTCTACCACGTATTAAAATTCTATATCTAAATATTAACATATAACATATAAATATATACATTGTGTGACTTAATTGTACCCATTTAAGGATTGATTATTCGAAGTATAGTCAGTATTTACTCTTTATTTTCTCTCCATGTCACCACTTTACACGGTGACCTTTCCAGGGTTAAAATCACGCGCGCGAGTATTTTGACACTGTCGCCGTCGGATTTTACATAAATGCGCCGTGAACTATAAATATTGTAAACTCTGGGTAATGTTATTATCGAATAATAAAAAAAATCTGTTTAAAAGCTTTAATTGACGGTATTGTGCCGGTAGTGGGCTTTAAAATGGGGAAGCAATAATCTAAAGAAAAGAACATCGTGATTGCGCAAAATGCAGCTGAGTGCAAAAATACTGCACCAATTGAAGAATTGCGATACCACCTAGAAACAATAAGCATATTCATGTCTACAATAGTTCTCTGCTTGATTCTGAGAGCCTTATAAGGAATATTCCGAATATACAGTAAATGTCAAATACGTTGGATACGGTAGGAGGTTGAGCTGAATGGCGGCAGGGTGCGTCGGCTTTCTTTCGATGACGACAGATTCACCCCGATTTGAAGATAGATGATAGTAAAGTTTAAATTGTTAAAACAAAAATAATATATGAAAAAAGATGTGTCAAGTGAGAAGTGTAGTACAGTTACGCGTTTTATATTCACCGGAATGTTGGCAAAGATAACGGACATTATTTAGTGGACTGTAGCATTATTTACCTAATGTATAATCAATGTCATTGCTTACATAAAAAATAAAACAAATATATAATCAATAAACGAATAAAAACGATAATAATAATTATCATAATTATTAATGAACCCTAAGTAAACTCGTATATATTACGGTTATTTTTTAGGCGTGCTGAGGATCCAGTGTCCTATAAGCTAATAGAAGTGTGTTAATATTATATGATGCATAATTTTGAATATTTTTGCTTTAAATAATTGACTCATTTCAAAGTACTATACATATGGCAACATTTATAAAGAAATTTCTTGATTATTTGTTAGTGATATATAAATAAAATAATACAATATTTAAATAATACAATATTTGAATAAAGTAGGACCCTAGACGACAGGATAAGATACTGCAGAAAAAAATTGACGAAGCTACATTTATTAGGGAGCAATATAATAACTATATAGAAAGCCCAGCAAATTTATAAGGAAAGGTTAGGAGAGGATGTGGTTCTCCTTTTAGAAAAATATTGTAAGGATATTAAGAATTTGTATAAGGAAATTAGTCAGTTGTGTCAGTTTTTAGAGAGTTCTCTCTGTTTTTCAAAAATGGATAAATTGGCGATCTGAAGGTAACTTTGAGCTCATCATCATCATCAATACAGCCCATCACAAATCCACTGCTGAATATAGGTCTCCCCCAAGGAATGCCACAAAGCACGGTCCTCAGCCACCTGCATCCGTCGACTTTCTGCAAGTCTCACCAGGTCGTCACTCCATCTAGTGAGTGGTTGCTATGCATTAGCCCTAACGATACGAGGCTGCCACGGGATAACCTTTTTCCCCCATTAGTTGTCTATTCTTCGAGCTATATAGCCGGTCCATTGCCACTTCAGCTTACTAATCCGTTGGGCTGTGTGGGTCACTCTGGTTCTGCTACGGATATCCTCACGTCTATGTTTATCACGCAGAGAAACTCCGAGTATAGCCCTCTCCATAGCTCGCTGAGGGACGTTCGCTAGCAGTGAGGGACCACGTCTCAGATCCATCACTCATCACTGGCAACACTCACTGGTTGAACAATCTCGTTTTGTGGTTTTGAGGTATATCTGACGAAATGTGTCTTAATTTCCCGAACACGGCTCAGCTGAGTTAAACCCGTTGATTGACCTTTCGGTCGGAGTTGGACTTACATAATCGGACTATTTGTCCTAGGTAAACGTACTCATCAACAACTTCGAGCTTAGTGCTCCCAACAACTACCGCAATAGGATGTGATATGAACATTACAGAAGATCGGTGTCTTATTCATCTTAAGATCTATCCGTTTGGAGATACCATTGAGGTCATTGAAGGTCATTGAGCATAGTGCTTAGGTCCTCCAGCGAATCTACCATAAAAACTATATCGTCAGCAAATTGAAGGTGCCTGAAGTACTCGCCACTGACGTAAATACCGTAACCTTTCTAATTCAGTAGCTTTAAAAACTCTTTCAATACAGCGGTGAAGAGTTTCGGGGATATAACGCCACTCTATCTTACACCTTTCTGCTGTTGGTTAGGTTTCGTACTCTGGTTCTATACTAAGCCATTGTGGACCTACTGTACAAACACTTCAGCATATACTTTTATATACCGACGGTCAACTTGGCACCGTAGAAGGGACTGCAGCACCGCCCAAATTTCGACGGAATCAAAGGCTTTCTCGTAGTCCACATATGCAAGACAAAAAGGCACATTGTACTCTCCGGTCTATTATGCAATCTGCCGCAAGTTACTGAAGCCTTTTCGGAAACTGACTTGTTCGGAAGGCTAAAAGTTGTCGATTTTGCGTGTGAGACGATTCGTAATGACTCTTGCAAACAGTACGTAGACGCGGCTCGGAAGGGAAATCGGTCTGCAGTTTTTCAAGAGAGCGCTGTCGCTTTTCTTGAAAAATAAGAACACTGCACTTCTACTCCACGCCTCCGGGGTAGTTCCAACATAGAGGACGAAATTAAAGAAATTCTGAAAAACTTTCTGTACCGGTTTTACACCTGCGTTTAGAAACTTTGCTGTAACTCCATCCTCGCCTGCGGCCTTGCCGTTTTTAAGGTGCTGCTGAGCCATTCTAATCTCGCTCAGAGTGACGTCCGGAATATCATCGGAAAAGTGTCGGATAAGACTGCATTTGTATCGTTACAGGCACTTGCGTGTGGCTCCAATGATGATGTGTACAGCTGCCCATAGAACCTCTCAATCTCACTCAAAATCTAAGGTGTTCCGAAAACGATGCTACCACACTCAGTCTTCAGCTTTTACAGTTAGCTCTTTCTGGCAGACAGATCTCTGGCAAAGACATTGGAGCACTGGTTCCGCTCAATCGTTTCTTCAATACGAACAGTATTAGATATGTGTAAATCCCACCGCATGCATTTGGCGACAGTTGCCTGTAAGCAGTCAAATTTGTTGAAGACTGCAGCTTCATTTCTCGTCTAATAGCCATGAGATAAAGAGTGTGGTCGGAGAGTTTTCGTGTTCTTCTGCGGCAAGTCTTGCAGAACTTATCTCTAAGCGCATGAGCTTATCATTCTGATCGGCCACTGTATTGCAGTCTTCTAGACACTGAAAATTGTTTTGTAACTCGAGCTGAAATGTTTTGGGACTTTGGATTAGAAGACGATGGAATGGAGCGTTGACTTCATTAGACGAGACCTCTCCAACTTAACGTTTAGATTAGGTGTGCCTGTAATCATTCGGTGACCGTTGCCGGTTTTCACCCTTGCAATCACCGAGTCATCACTGAATAGTTGCCGTCTAGTCATCATAATAATATATATATATATACAATAATGAATAGTCGTCATAATAATATACATATAATAATAATGAGGCGGTCCGTAGGGCCCTGAACTGGAAAAGTCCGGGGCTCGACGGGCTGCATCATTACTGGCTGAAGGGGTTCATAGTGTGTCACGCTGTGCTCGCCCGACAGTTTCAAGAGGCTCTCGACCAGAAGTCGCTCCCGAGCCTCTTCACAACTGGGATCACTCACTTGGTTCCTAAAGATCAGGATACCACAGACCCGAGCAAATACCGCCCCATCACGTGTCTACCCACCATATATAAGACACTGACATCCATTTTGAGCGCGAGAATCACTCGTCACCTGGAGCTAAACCAGGTGATGTCACGCGCTCAAAATGGATGTCGGGGCGGTGATCGTGGAACCAAGGAACCACTCCTCATTGACGCGGTCATAGGCAAAGTGGTGAAACGCTACCGTCGGAACTTCTCTGCCGCCTGGATAGACTACAGAAAGGCGTTCGATTCGGTGCCCCATACATGACTAAAGTGGGTCCTCGAGTTGTACAAGATTGACTATACTGTTAGAGACTTCCTCGAGCAGTGTATGGGGCAGTGGAGTACGATCCTTTGTCATCTGGGCGAGCGGATGATGGCTGCGGAGAACCACATAAGGATAAGAAGGGGTATCTTCCAGGGCGATTGTCTGAGTCCAATCTGGTTCTGCCTCTCTCTGAACCCTCTCAGTACCTTACTGGAGGGCTCCGGGAGGGGCTTTCAGCTACGGAAAGGAGGGACAAAAGTGACCCACCTTTTCTATATGGATGACCTCAAGTTATTCGCCTCCAGTCGCTCCCATCTTATGGAACTGCTAAACATCACTTGTGAATTTAGCAGTTCCATTGGAATGGAGCTGGGGACAGATAAGTGTGCAGTCCTCCATGTTGAAGGGTTGCTAACTCTGAGGGCATAGACTTGTCTATGCCCGTCAACTTAAGGACCCTTTCCGAGGCTGAAACATACCGATACCTGGGTATGTCACAGAACATCGGTATCGATGAGGCTGGTATGAAACAGTCAGTTTGGGACGTGTTTTATGCACGCTTGACCAAAGTGCTTAACAGCCTTTTTGTCCGGTGTGAATAAGTCACACGCATATAACTGCTGGGTCATGCCTGTCCTCATATATACCTTTGGCATACTCAAGTGGACTCAGACTAAGCTTAACGCCCTGGATAGAAAAGTCCGCACTACCATGACGTCCCATAGGATGCATCATCCGAGATCGTTGGTAATGAGGCTGTACTTGCCGCGAAAGCATGGTGGGCGTGGCTTTCTGAGCGCGCTCACCATGCATAATCGCGAAGTGTGCAGTCTCCGTCAATACTTCTTGGCGAAATCGGATGATCCATTCTATAATGACGATATTTCTAGTGATAAAGGACTTACCCCCTCTATCCTTAGCCAATGAGCAATGGCAGGACCCAGCAGTGCTTAGCATTTCAAGGCTCTACATGAGCCCTTCGTAGATACAGTCGCCTCCCTCAACTGGCTACGTTTCGGTGACCTCTTCGGGGAAACCGAGGGTTTTGTCTGTGCAATACAGGATCAGGTTATTAAGACCAACAACTATCGGAGATACATCATAAAGGATGGCACCGTCAACGTCTGTCGAGCTTGTCGCTATCCCGGGGAGTCACTTAGGCATGTCATCTCCGGTTGTTCGGTGCTTTCTAACTCTGAGTACTTGCACAGGTACATCCTAGTAGCCAGAATTCTACACCGGGAGCTCGCTCTGAAATACGGTCTCGTGGACCGAAAAGTACCGTATTACAAGTACTTGCCGGAAGCCGTGCTCGAAAATGACCGCGCCAGGCTCTACTGGGACTGGGCCATCATCACAGACAGGACTATTCTTTCGAATAAGCCTAATATTGTGCTGATGGACCGGGCACAGTCAAGGATATTTTTGGTCGACATCACCATTCAGTATGACGAGAACCTCGTGAAAGCCGAAACAGATAAGCGAACAAAATATCTGGACCTGGCTCACGAGGTGACCGACATGTGGGGTGGTCGGCCGACCGAAATTATTCCTGTAGTCGTCTCTGCGAATGGGCTAATCCCATTCAGCCTCTCGGGTCACCTGAGGCGACTGGGACTCCGTGACGGACCGCTCCGGGCTCGAATGCAAAAGGCAGTGGTCCTTGATACCACCCGCATCGTCCGTCGGTTTCTTTCCCTTTCCTCCTAACCCTCGGCCGTTTGGTCTCCTCTGCCGAGGGCTTCCATCTTGTTGGATCTTTATTTATTTGTATATTTTTTGTATTTATTTTATTTTATTGATATGAAGTTGGCCAGCTGCTGGGTCCTCGTCCCTTGGCTGAAGTTAGGGAAATTCGGGATAGAGCCTCCGTTGTCCTATCTCGAATTTCCCAAACTTCAGCTCACCGTTCTCTCTTGTTCCTAGTTTTGAGTTGAAGTCTCCCATTAACAACATATAGTGGGTTTTAGAGAAATTTATGGCTCTGGAGATACCCTCATATATTTCCTCAACCTACTTATCGGAATGTGCTGAGTTTTGTGCGTAAACCTGTAAAACCTGCGTGGATCTCTGATAATCCTTTAATATCGCAGCACTTTTTTGTATCTTCTTCCAGCTCCAGGATCTTCTCGTCAGTTCTCAGGTTGCGTGCGTTTTATGTTACCAGGTCGAGTCGTTCTCGTCAGTCCTCAGGTTGTGTGCGTTTTAAGTTGCCAGGTCGAGTCGTCTTATAACTGAACCTCCACCGAGCTTATTGAGCTACTGGGTTTATTGCCAGTAATGAACAACGAACTTTCAAATTTACGACTGCCAATCGATGGCATAGAATACTACAGTTCAGTTCTCAATACTGAGTCACAAACACATTTAATTTCTTTTGTTTTAAAAAATACTAAGCTAAAACAAGAAACAAATTATTATACCGTGTCTATTCTTCTAAACGACATGAAACTATTATTGTTATCGAAAAAGTCTACTAACGCTTTTCAAAAACTATTTTTAAATTGTAAACAAAATGGTGCGTCTATTGATGCTTTTTGGAAAACCTTATCCAAATTATTTGTCTAGTTTACAATATCTTAATCCAAGGGAAATGTGAGAAATTTAATATTTTAAAATTTATAAAAGAAAAACAAGTAATTAGGCAAGAAATCGTAGGATTGATACAATTATTACGGCTCAGAAATTTGAGAATTTGAAAGATGCGATTAAAGCTGCAACTGACGAGGACATTTCGGGTTCAAGTTCGGCAGCTGAATTGTAAATACTATGGCACAATAATAATCAATTCTTTAAAAACAATTCCAGGAGGCAGCACCTCCGCATCAGAACACTGAGTACATACAATACTGACCGTTAGCGGCCTCAGCAAAATTGGCGGCAGCCACATGGCAGCACCAGACAGTGATTTCAGAAGCCATAGCCATGGGCAGAAGGGCTTCGGAGAATCACTTTTAATAATAATTAAAGAGGTCCAAAACAGTTTAGCTACCGAGGTAGAACTTTTAATAATAATTAAAGAGGTCGAAAACAGTTTAGCCACCAAGGTAGAACTTTAGTAATAATTAAAGAGGTCGAAAACAGTTTAGAGGACAGATTAGAACAACAGTGACTGGTGGTTCTCAACTGAATTCGAGTTCATCAACCCACAATTTCGAACTTGAAAATGATTTTTTTCATGCCGTGTAGTATCTTAGCGAGCGGTAGTAGTTACTAAAAAGCGTTATTTTATAACAATGTATAAGCTTTGAATAAAACTATTATTTACGGATTTTATCGCGTTTAATTACTTTAATTTATTTTTATTATTATCCCGACGTTTCGGGTGCTTTACAGCGCCCATGGTCACGGGGGGGACTGAGATGTTTGACGTCCCAATGTCATAGTTAGTCCGGCTACCTTCAGTTTTTTTAATATTAATTTTTGGTCCGATTTACGCAAAACGAGCTTATAGTATCATGAAGTCTTGCAGTGGTATGCTTGGGTTTGGGTTTAATTTTGTTAATTATAGGATCCCAAGCAGATGGTAGCACCCAACCATCTTCTCTATTGAAATTTGGATGTTTTTTAATTTCAATAGCCTCGCGTATCATCCTTGGTAGGAATCGGTGTTCTTTTGCGAGAATTTGTGGTTTATCAAATCTAATGTAATGGTGGGGACGATCTTGAACATGTTCGCAGACTGCAGACTTCCCGGAGCGTCGGTGCTTCACATCAGCTATATGTTCCTTCACGCGGGTTTTTATAGATCTCTTTGTTTGACCTATGTAAGAGAGACCACATTCACAATCTAGCTTATACACACCTGCATCTTGTAGAGGAATATTACATTTGATGGATGGTAAAAATTGACTAATCTTCTTCAGCGGCTTGTAGTATGTCTTAATGGACGCTCGCTTCAAGATGTAGCCAATCTTGTCCGTGACTCCTCTAACATATGGTAGTAGAGCAGGCGCGCGCTCGACTGTGGCCGGCTTCACTCGTTCACTGTGACGTAGGCGCGGGACCCGAAGCTTGTTGTCTTGCAATACTTGCTTGACGTGCTGAAGCTCCGCGGCCAGATGTTTTCTGTCACAGATCCCTCGTGCTCTCTGAAACAAAGATTTACCCACGGTAGCTAACTGTGAAGGATGATGGTGAGATTCACCATTTAAATATCGGTTGGTATGGGTCTTTTTCCTATACACAGTGTGACCAATAGTGTTATCAGGATTTCGGATGACTAAAACATCTAGGAAAGCTAACGAATTATTTGCCTCTAACTCCATTGTGAATTGTATTTTAGAGTTTATGGAGTTAAGGTGGTCTAAAAATGCAGTTACTTTGTCAGATGGTAAAATTGTGAAAGTGTCGTCTACGTACCGCTTGTAGAACCTTGGATTTACAGGAGCAGTAAGAAGGGCTTTCTCCTCAAAGTCCTCCATGAATATGTCGGCGACTATGGGAGACACAGGTGAGCCCATCGCCACACCATCTACTTGCTTGTAGAACTCCTCCTTCCACAATAGATAGCCAGATGTGAGGCAATGTTCAAGTAGTATTGCATATTCTTGAGGCATGTTATTTTCTTCTAGCTTCCTAGTTACAATTGAGATGCAGTCCACAATAGGTAGGCATGTAAATAGTGACTGAACATCAAAACTGACCATAGTTTCATTGTTAGCGAGATGTAGGTCTTTTATCTCACTCACAAAATGGTATGAATCCTTTGTGTGTGCTCTGGTATGTCCTCTTAGTGGTGATAGTATTTTTGCTAAGTATTGTGCCAGCTTATAAGTTGGTGAATCGATCTGGCTCACTATGGGACGTAGTGGAGCGTTTGGTTTGTGTATCTTCGGTAACCCATACAACCTCGGTGGTTTGGCACATGATGGTATTAGCGAATTCACGTCGAGATTTAATTTTTCGGAGTATTTCTTTATTAAATCGCTAGTTGTTTTAAGCGTGTTAGTTGTAGGGTCTGTTTTGACCTTTTTATATGTACTTTCGTCCGATAAAAGTTGTTGTATTTTAAAATTATATTCCGACGCGTCCATTACTACCGTAGCATTTCCTTTATCCGCGCGGAGAATCGTGAGTTCTGGTCTGTTCCGTAAGTTATTTAGCGCTGTAAATTCGTCTTTGGGAAGGTTTGGTTTCGGCACTGAACTACGACGTAACAAGGACGAAATATCTTGACGTATGGCCTCCAAATCTTCCTTACCGATGTTATTCTTAAACAGACAATCCTCAACACTGCAGATAATTTCTTCGTACGGGATTTTTCGCGGAGTTAATGCGAAGTTCATTCCCTTCGCTAATACTTTCATTGTCGGTTCGTCCAGTGTATGTTTTGACAAATTATAGACAGTGCGTTGTTTATAGTTTGTGTCTATGGTCAACGGTTGTTTATTGTTCTGGCGTTGACTTGGATGTTTGGCATTTGATTTGATCGTTAATTTTTGGTATTTTTCTATTTGTTTATTTTTGCATTCATTGTATTTTGATGTTTCTCGTTTGTTTAAAGTTTCGATGCAATTATTAAAATCAAATGTCGTTAAAATTGTCTTTAGTTCACTGGACAAATTGTCTATGGTGTTGTTTATGAAATGTAAATCGAACCGTTTCTGCTGAATCACCGTCCGTAACAACTTTTTACTTGCCTGATTTAAGATCTTAGCGCTTCCTCGAATGTCCTTCTTTGTTGATATTTTGACACACGTAGGAATGAGATTATGGTCTCTGCATCTCTTCAAGAAATTTAAAGATGTTATATATCTTGCGCGCTTGGTTTTAAGATCTTCTAATCGGCGAATTTTATTTGCTGTTACCAGTCCGTACTGGTTCACATAATGATTTCTTAAATTTACGCGAACACTATACATTGAATAAAACTATTATTTACGGATTTTATCGCGTTTAATTACTTTAATTTATTTTTATTATTATCCCGACGTTTCGGGTGCTTTACAGCGCCCATGGTCACGGGGGGGGGACTGAGATGTTTGACGTCCCAATGTCATAGTTAGTCCGGCTACCTTCAGTTTTTTAATATTAATTTTTGGTCCGATTTACGCAAAACGAGCTTATAGTATCATGAAGTCTTGCAGTGGTATGCTTGGGTTTGGGTTTAATTTTGTTAATTATAGGATCCCAAGCAGATGGTAGCACCCAACCATCTTCTCTATTGAAATTTGGATGTTTTTTAATTTCAATAGCCTCGCGTATCATCCTTGGTAGGAATCGGTGTTCTTTTGCGAGAATTTGTGGTTTATCAAATCTAATGTAATGGTGGGGACGATCTTGAACATGTTCGCAGACTGCAGACTTCCCGGAGCGTCGGTGCTTCACATCAGCTATATGTTCCTTCACGCGGGTTTTTATAGATCTCTTTGTTTGACCTATGTAAGAGAGACCACATTCACAATCTAGCTTGTACACACCTGCATCTTGTAGAGGAATATTACATTTGATGGATGGTAAAAATTGACTAATCTTCTTCAGCGGCTTGTAGTATGTCTTAATGGACGCTCGCTTCAAGATGTAGCCAATCTTGTCCGTGACTCCTCTAACATATGGTAGTAGAGCAGGCGCGCGCTCGACTGTGGCCGGCTTCACTCGTTCACTGTGACGTAGGCGCGGGACCCGAAGCTTGTTGTCTTGCAATACTTGCTTGACGTGCTGAAGCTCCGCGGCCAGATGTTTTCTGTCACAGATCCCTCGTGCTCTCTGAAACAAAGATTTACCCACGGTAGCTAACTGTGAAGGATGATGGTGAGATTCACCATTTAAATATCGGTTGGTATGGGTCTTTTTCCTATACACAGTGTGACCAATAGTGTTATCAGGATTTCGGATGACTAAAACATCTAGGAAAGCTAACGAATTATTTGCCTCTAACTCCATTGTGAATTGTATTTTAGAGTTTATGGAGTTAAGGTGGTCTAAAAATGCAGTTACTTTGTCAGATGGTAAAATTGTGAAAGTGTCGTCTACGTACCGCTTGTAGAACCTTGGATTTACAGGAGCAGTAAGAAGGGCTTTCTCCTCAAAGTCCTCCATGAATATGTCGGCGACTATGGGAGACACAGGTGAGCCCATCGCCACACCATCTACTTGCTTGTAGAACTCCTCCTTCCACAATAGATAGCCAGATGTGAGGCAATGTTCAAGTAGTATTGCATATTCTTGAGGCATGTTATTTTCTTCTAGCTTCCTAGTTACAATTGAGATGCAGTCCACAATAGGTAGGCATGTAAATAGTGACTGAACATCAAAACTGACCATAGTTTCATTGTTAGCGAGATGTAGGTCTTTTATCTCACTCACAAAATGGTATGAATCCTTTGTGTGTGCTCTGGTATGTCCTCTTAGTGGTGATAGTATTTTTGCTAAGTATTGTGCCAGCTTATAAGTTGGTGAATCGATCTGGCTCACTATGGGACGTAGTGGAGCGTTTGGTTTGTGTATCTTCGGTAACCCATACAACCTCGGTGGTTTGGCACATGATGGTATTAGCGAATTCACGTCGAGATTTAATTTTTCGG
Organism: Parnassius apollo; assembly: GCA_907164705.1. Lineage (NCBI taxonomy): Eukaryota > Metazoa > Arthropoda > Insecta > Lepidoptera > Papilionidae > Parnassius > Parnassius apollo. Next base: position 49,334 of record CAJQZP010000308.1, on the reverse strand, counting down.
AGTATTTCTTTATTAAATCGCTAGTTGTTTTAAGCGTGTTAGTTGTAGGGTCTGTTTTGACCTTTTTATATGTACTTTCGTCCGATAAAAGTTGTTGTATTTTAAAATTATATTCCGACGCGTCCATTACTACCGTAGCATTTCCTTTATCCGCGCGGAGAATCGTGAGTTCTGGTCTGTTCCGTAAGTTATTTAGCGCTGTAAATTCGTCTTTGGGAAGGTTTGGTTTCGGCACTGAACTACGACGTAACAAGGACGAAATATCTTGACGTATGGCCTCCAAATCTTCCTTACCGATATTATTCTTAAACAGACAATCCTCAACACTGCAGATAATTTCTTCGTACGGGATTTTTCGCGGAGTTAATGCGAAGTTCATTCCCTTCGCTAATACTTTCATTGTCGGTTCGTCCAGTGTATGTTTTGACAAATTATAGACAGTGCGTTGTTTATAGTTTGTGTCTATGGTCAACGGTTGTTTATTGTTCTGGCGTTGACTTGGATGTTTGGCATTTGATTTGATCGTTAATTTTTGGTATTTTTCTATTTGTTTATTTTTGCATTCATTGTATTTTGATGTTTCTCGTTTGTTTAAAGTTTCGATGCAATTATTAAAATCAAATGACGTTAAAATTGTCTTTAGTTCACTGGACAAATTGTCTATGGTGTTGTTTATGAAATGTAAATCGAACCGTTTCTGCTGAATCACCGTCCGTAACAACTTTTTACTTGCCTGATTTAAGATCTTAGCGCTTCCTCGAATGTCCTTCTTTGTTGATATTTTGACACACGTAGGAATGAGATTATGGTCTCTGCATCTCTTCAAGAAATTTAAAGATGTTATATATCTTGCGCGCTTGGTTTTAAGATCTTCTAATCGGCGAATTTTATTTGCTATCCAGTGTACTGGTTCATTGTTTTATTTACGGAAACTACATTGAATAAATTACGGATTTTATCGTTTAATTACTTTAATTTATTTTTATATTATCCCAGTTTCGGTGCGGGGGGGAGGTTTTTTAATATTAATTGTCGGGTGCTTTTTTGGGTACCATCTTCTCTTTGAAATATGGATGTTTTTTTTAATTTTACATGGGCGAAGATACACAAACCAAACGCTCCACTACGTCCCATAGTGAGCCAGATCGATTCACCAACTTATAAGCTGGCACAATACTTAGCAAAAATACTATCACCACTAAGAGGACATACCAGAGCACACACAAAGGATTCATACCATTTTGTGAGTGAGATAAAAGACCTACATCTCGCTAACAATGAAACTATGGTCAGTTTTGATGTTCAGTCACTATTTACATGCCTACCTATTGTGGACTGCATCTCAATTGTAACTAGGAAGCTAGAAGAAAATAACATGCCTCAAGAATATGCAATACTACTTGAACATTGCCTCACATCTGGCTATCTATTGTGGAAGGAGGAGTTCTACAAGCAAGTAGATGGTGTGGCGATGGGCTCACCTGTGTCTCCCATAGTCGCCGACATATTCATGGAGGACTTTGAGGAGAAAGCCCTTCTTACTGCTCCTGTAAATCCAAGGTTCTACAAGCGGTACGTAGACGACACTTTCACAATTTTACCATCTGACAAAGTAACTGCATTTTTAGACCACCTTAACTCCATAAACTCTAAAATACAATTCACAATGGAGTTAGAGGCAAATAATTCTTTAGCTTTCCTAGATGTTTTAGTCATCCGAAATCCTGATAACACTATTGGTCACACTGTGTATAGGAAAAAGACCCATACCAACCGATATTTAAATGGTGAATCTCACCATCATCCTTCACAGTTAGCTACCGTGGGTAAATCTTTGTTTCAGAGAGCACGAGGGATCTGTGACAGAAAACATCTGGCCGCGGAGCTTCAGCACGTCAAGCAAGTATTGCAAGACAACAAGCTTCGGGTCCCGCGCCTACGTCACAGTGAACGAGTGAAGCCGGCCACAGTCGAGCGCGCGCCTGCTCTACTACCATATGTTAGAGGAGTCACGGACAAGATTGGCTACATCTTGAAGCGAGCGTCCATTAAGACATACTACAAGCCGCTGAAGAAGATTAGTCAATTTTTACCATCCATCAAATGTAATATTCCTCTACAAGATGCAGGTGTGTACAAGCTAGATTGTGAATGTGGTCTCTCTTACATAGGTCAAACAAAGAGATCTATAAAAACCCGCGTGAAGGAACATATAGCTGATGTGAAGCACCGACGCTCCGGGAAGTCTGCAGTCTGCGAACATGTTCAAGATCGTCCCCACCATTACATTAGATTTGATAAACCACAAATTCTCGCAAAAGAACACCGATTCCTACCAAGGATGATACGCGAGGCTATTGAAATTAAAAAACATCCAAATTTCAATAGAGAAGATGGTTGGGTGCTACCATCTGCTTGGGATCCTATAATTAACAAAATTAAACCCAAACCCAAGCATACCACTGCAAGACTTCATGATACTATAAGCTCGTTTTGCGTAAATCGGACCAAAAATTAATATTAAAAAACTGAAGGTAGCCGGACTAACTATGACATTGGGACGTCAAACATCTCAGTCCCCCCCGTGACCATGGGCGCTGTAAAGCACCCGAAACGTCGGGATAATAATAAAAATAAATTAAAGTAATTAAACGCGATAAAATCCGTAAATAATAGTTTTATTGAATGTGTAGTGTTCGCGTAAATTTAAGAAATCATTATGTGAACCAGTACGGACTGGTAATAGCAAATAAAATTCGCCGATTAGAAGATCTTAAAACCAAGCGCGCAAGATATATAACATCTTTAAATTTCTTGAAGAGATGCAGAGACCATAATCTCATTCCTACGTGTGTCAAAATATCAACAAAGAAGGACATTCGAGGAAGCGCTAAGATCTTAAATCAGGCAAGTAAAAAAGTTGTTACGGACGGTGATTCAGCAGAAACGGTTCGATTTACATTTCATAAACAACACCATAGACAATTTGTCCAGTGAACTAAAGACAATTTTAACGACATTTGATTTTAATAATTGCATCGAAACTTTAAACAAACGAGAAACATCAAAATACAATGAATGCAAAAATAAACAAATAGAAAAATACCAAAAATTAACGATCAAATCAAATGCCAAACATCCAAGTCAACGCCAGAACAATAAACAACCGTTGACCATAGACACAAACTATAAACAACGCACTGTCTATAATTTGTCAAAACATACACTGGACGAACCGACAATGAAAGTATTAGCGAAGGGAATGAACTTCGCATTAACTCCGCGAAAAATCCCGTACGAAGAAATTATCTGCAGTGTTGAGGATTGTCTGTTTAAGAATAACATCGGTAAGGAAGATTTGAAGGCCATACGTCAAGATATTTCGTCCTTGTTACGTCGTAGTTCAGTGCCGAAACCAAACCTTCCCAAAGACGAATTTACAGCGCTAAATAACTTACGGAACAGACCAGAACTCACGATTCTCCGCGCGGATAAAGGAAATGCTACGGTAGTAATGGACGCGTCGGAATATAATTTTAAAATACAACAACTTTTATCGGACGAAAGTACATATAAAAAGGTCAAAACAGACCCTACAACTAACACGCTTAAAACAACTAGCGATTTAATAAAGAAATACTCCGAAAAATTAAATCTCGACGTGAATTCGCTAATACCATCATGTGCCAAACCACCGAGGTTGTATGGGTTACCGAAGATACACAAACCAAACGCTCCACTACGTCCCATAGTGAGCCAGATCGATTCACCAACTTATAAGCTGGCACAATACTTAGCAAAAATACTATCACCACTAAGAGGACATACCAGAGCACACACAAAGGATTCATACCATTTTGTGAGTGAGATAAAAGACCTACATCTCGCTAACAATGAAACTATGGTCAGTTTTGATGTTCAGTCACTATTTACATGCCTACCTATTGTGGACTGCATCTCAATTGTAACTAGGAAGCTAGAAGAAAATAACATGCCTCAAGAATATGCAATACTACTTGAACATTGCCTCACATCTGGCTATCTATTGTGGAAGGAGGAGTTCTACAAGCAAGTAGATGGTGTGGCGATGGGCTCACCTGTGTCTCCCATAGTCGCCGACATATTCATGGAAGACTTTGAGGAGAAAGCCCTTCTTACTGCTCCTGTAAATCCAAGGTTCTACAAGCGGTACGTAGACGACACTTTCACAATTTTACCATCTGACAAAGTAACTGCATTTTTAGACCACCTTAACTCCATAAACTCTAAAATACAATTCACAATGGAGTTAGAGGCAAATAATTCTTTAGCTTTCCTAGATGTTTTAGTCATCCGAAATCCTGATAACACTATTGGTCACACTGTGTATAGGAAAAAGACCCATACCAACCGATATTTAAATGGTGAATCTCACCATCATCCTTCACAGTTAGCTACCGTGGGTAAATCTTTGTTTCAGAGAGCACGAGGGATCTGTGACAGAAAACATCTGGCCGCGGAGCTTCAGCACGTCAAGCAAGTATTGCAAGACAACAAGCTTCGGGTCCCGCGCCTACGTCACAGTGAACGAGTGAAGCCGGCCACAGTCGAGCGCGCGCCTGCTCTACTACCATATGTTAGAGGAGTCACGGACAAGATTGGCTACATCTTGAAGCGAGCGTCCATTAAGACATACTACAAGCCGCTGAAGAAGATTAGTCAATTTTTACCATCCATCAAATGTAATATTCCTCTACAAGATGCAGATGTGTACAAGCTAGATTGTGAATGTGGTCTCTCTTACATAGGTCAAACAAAGAGATCTATAAAAACCCGCGTGAAGGAACATATAGCTGATGTGAAGCACCGACGCTCCGGGAAGTCTGCAGTCTGCGAACATGTTCAAGATCGTCCCCACCATTACATTAGATTTGATAAACCACAAATTCTCGCAAAAGAACACCGATTCCTACCAAGGATGATACGCGAGGCTATTGAAATTAAAAAACATCCAAATTTCAATAGAGAAGATGGTTGGGTGCTACCATCTGCTTGGGATCCTATAATTAACAAAATTAAACCCAAACCCAAGCATACCACTGCAAGACTTCATGATACTATAAGCTCGTTTTGCGTAAATCGGACCAAAAATTAATATTAAAAAACTGAAGGTAGCCGGACTAACTATGACATTGGGACGTCAAACATCTCAGTCCCCCCCGTGACCATGGGCGCTGTAAAGCACCCGAAACGTCAGGATAATAATAAAAATAAATTAAAGTAATTAAACGCGATAAAATCCGTAAATAATAGTTTTATTCAATGTGTAGTGTTCGCGTAAATTTAAGAAATCATAATGTATAAGCTTTTAATTGACTCATAGATACAGGAGCTTCGATTTCGGCCATGAAATATGGGCATGTTCTAGGTTTTAATTTTTATTTAAAAGAAAACATACCTATAAATGAAATAGGTAAGGTTAGGTAGATAAGCTTCAAGCAATCGGAAATTAAATCAAATGTAACATAACTTTATGAACTCCAACGATGTCAGAATTTTCTCTCACATTTATTTTTAAAATATTGTAGTAGTTGTACTGAAACCGGCGACGCATTTATGACCTGGAGATAACTACGAGTGTCGCCGACGTAAATCATAAACAGCTGAGAAAGAACATTTTGTGGAAATCGATTTGATATATAAATAGAACTAAAAAGTAGAATAGTAGCCTGATAAATATTAAGTACGTGTGTTTGCTTACGCGCTCGATAATTATGTTTAAGAATATAAATAAGGCACATACTATTGATTTTTATCAGCAATCTTTTCATCACTGTCACATATTATAGTAACACCTAAAGGTAAGTGGTTGCTGAGGCACGTAGACATCTACATCTATTCTCGATTACTAATCAAAATACAGATGCGGTGTCACTCGTGAGGACTAAGATGGAATGTGTCGTTTCTAGTAAAACGGGTCTTCACACTCACCATACGAAACACTACACCATTAAGCTACTATTTTACACTGGTACCCTGTGAGAGCGTGGTCCTTCCACTGGTCGAGCCGAACCATTCGTGCTACAACTATAGAAGATAACCTGTTATCACGGACAAATTACAACGAATATAACATTATATCATAACAAAATCGTCACACAGTCGAATATATTTTTTTAAATATTTTAAGTAGAAGATATTTCGTATAAAAACCCTCTCTATAAGACAAGAATGATTGAGCGTACGTGTCGAGTATATGGAAATTAAAGACAGTTGAATTCTGCGCTGCGTAGTACCAATTTAACACAGGCTATATACGTCTTACTGAAAAATACACAAAACACAGACCTCCTATCATTTCTATGAGCTGCTTCTATAATTTGCTACATCTTTAGCTTAGTAGGAAAATTTAAAAGAAGTAAACTTAGGTATTTTTCCTTGTCAGGCTATCGGTTATTTTATGATACTCGTATAATCTTATTGGAAAAAAATTATACTTCTACTTATTGACCACATTTAATTAATGATTAAGTAAAAATGTTAAAGCTGCATGAGCCAGTTTAAAATATTTAATAATTTAATTGCACGATTACTACAAATGTGCTATTATCATTACATCGTACGTATAATGTTAAATGAAATATATTCTCAAAGTAGATATTGCATGAAATAGATAGATGCTACAAAATTAAATCTTTTTTCACAATATTTTATTTGGTTCGTCAATCCATTTGGTGTCTCCTCCGAATTATGACTTATAGATAGATGTTCAATTGATGAATATGAATTCTTTCAGTATACTGTGTAGTGGAGATGATATTCATTACACCATATCATTCCGTGGGTATCAGGATAGGCGACTGAGGGAAACACATCAGGAGATGGGCAGCAGCGCCTTCCAAGAACTATAAATAAAAACAACAAAACAAACAAAGACTATAAATAAAGAAACTGCGGTTGCCCACCCGCTTGCCAAGGAGGCTCTTCAAGATGAGGCAATCTAGATGGAGGCCTATGTTTAGCAGTAAACTTTAATAGACTGTAAGAGTAGCGCTTAACATAAATATAAATTACAAATTAACAATCCCTTAGAACCAAAAAAAATATTTGCACGTAATAAAACATTCATTTTGTGAGAATCGAACTCAAAAATCCTATAGGTTTTCTCTGAATAAAGTAAAGTGAAAAGTAAAGTTACAGCCTATATACGTCCCACTGCTGGGCACAGGCCTCCCCCTCATTTCTGAGGGGGTTTTAGGGCAAGGAAGTGTCCGCCGCGCTGCCCCAATGCGTGTTGGCGAACTTCACATGTCTTCGAAATATTTTTTTTCTTATTCCGTCGAGCACGTGGTAAATCAGCACTTAAAATTGCAATAATTAACAATTTCATTGATGCCGGCGGGGCTCGAACCCGGGTTACTCGCGTTCTGTTATATTTACAGCGAGCGTTAACCATCTGAGCTACCACGGCTCTTAATATCTTCAATATCTTCAAGAATACAGGATATTTTACGTTCATGTGAAAATAGTGATTTACAAGATAACGTTTTGAGTAACTTGTGCGATGTTGTAACATGTGAGGTAAAGAAACTTTGACCAACAAATTATCCCTGCACGAGTCCACAGCTGAACATAGCCCTCCCCCAAGAAATGCCATAATGAAAGGGATTATTGTAAAATAATTACGTTTGCTAAAGAATCATGTCCAGTCTTGACCAGAATTTTTTATCGCATCTAGTGATGTAGAATATCTTATAAAATTGCATATTCTTTTCTTATTTCGTATCGTATAATTGAATTTTCAAAAAAAGCCAGGAAAAAGGTAACGTCCCTTTGTTTATCATTTTCAATAGACTTTTGTAGAAGGAACGTGTTTTACAATGGCTCAAAGGCCCACAAAGTTTTATATTATGTTGAGGAAAGAAAAATAAGTGTACAGACCTTATCTGACAGCTGTTATAACTTCAATTTTTATTTACTTAATAGCATTTTTCCCTGGGCTCTAAATGAATAGAAGATAAGTTTTATGTTATTTTAAACAATAATTGTTTTTATACAACAGTAGTTGTAGATAGAAGTGATATGTTAAGAGAATCAAGTGACAGATCATTCAATGTATGGAAAGTGGGCATGATTTATTATAAAAAGCAGTTGTAGCTTATATGGTTTAAAGTTTATTTTAAAATATAGATCTTTTAATAAATTTTAAGAGATTATATTCTGCGCTTCGGCTCTGTAGACTTCGGACGTATCTGCTGAGTTCACTCCGGTCACTCCACTGTCTTAGCTTATATGCAGGAATTATTTTATTACCATATAAGAAATGATTTTGAGACTTGTGAATTGTCATTCTGGACCTATCTCTGGAAGGCAAAGACACATTTAACATTCGCTGCATCAGCAATCTAACGGGGGTTGCTGTTAAAGCCCCCCGAAATAGGTACATTGTTGGCTCACCGATGCATCCGCATGCCCGAGATGATACAGCCTCCAAGCTGTAGAAATTGCCGAGAAAAGTGATACCCAGTAAATTATCGTGCGTGTTTCAAAACGCCGCGAAATTACCAAGCCACTGTATCTTTATCTTTCGGCGGCCTGCACGCAAACCCGCACCATCCTCGGTGCCCAAATCCGCGTCTCCAGCTAGCAACAAGCCCGCCCCCGCCACAGGGATTTCCAAGCTGGATGCAAGTCTTTCCGCACCTCCTGGGCTGAAACCCTACGCTTGGGTAAAACAACCGGCAGCGGTCCTCAGGTCACAAAACCAAAATCAGTCCCACAAGGCTCTTCTTCATTCGCCGCCAATACCTCTCTAATCTGCGGCTTTATCAGCGGCATTAATGTTGCCGAATTATCTACACTGGCCCGCAAGTTCCGCGGAGCTATCACTCATCAGGACAAGCTCAACGCAACGGTTCAGCACATAGGATTTATCGACGCAATCTGTCCTTTCCAGTGCGCCTAATCACCTTACCTAAAACACCACAATTGCAGCCGTAACCGTTAGGTAGAACTAAGCCACTCTCTCTGACCGTCGCGTTTTTAATGCACACGGCCTCAGAGATCAAAAAGACGAAAACACGCTCTTTTTGTGCAAATGATGTAGATTGCTATGATGATGATGATACGATGATGATTGATAGAAGAGTCGTTGGGGCGACACCCTGACTTACTCGATCCATTTTGTAGTAACAAAAGCTTCTTGCACTGCGTACCGATAAGCAATCCCTCATTAACAGACATAGAAGTTTCTATATGTAAGGTAGTTCTCTCTGGCCATGCACCAATTACCGTCGCTTCGGCGTACCAACCACCGTTAAAACCCCAGTGTTATAATAGTTGGAGACTTCATTATTAACCTCCTGGGACTAGCTTACAAACAATGCTAATGGTAATACGTTGTTCGAACTCAGAGAGCGACTAAACTTCGATGTTATCGTGCGTGAGTCTCCAATCTATTACCCATTCACTACCAGACATAGACCGGACATCCTCGACGCAGTGATACTCAAGGATGTCCGTTTCACAATTACTTCTATCGAAACGATCTTAGAACTAAATTCGAACCATAAACCAGTACTGTAAACAGGCTGCAGGTGAGGTTCTTCAGACCAAAACCATCGTAAACTTGCGTAAGTTCGATGTCAAACTCGAGTCTACGACCTCCCAGCGCTAAGACACGATTTCCGATAAAATAGACTCGCCATAGGAGGCCATTAAGGTAATTAGCAGCAGTCGAAGTCAGTAAGGTTCGTGTGTCGAACAATCGACACTTGAAGCTTCCGGGTAATATTCGACACCTGATTAGAGCGAAGAACTCGGCCTTAAGACAATACGATCCCTATCGTACAATAGGTAATAAATTTCGACTGCGCAACCTCCAACGCGTAGGTGAAACAGCACATTGCACAATTTAGACATTACAAGTGGGGTTTTTGCTGGAGGATATCAAGCTTTGCCGAATATAGACATGACAAGTGGGGTTTTTGCTGGTGATATCAAGCCGTCTCAAACTGCCTTCTGGCAGTTAACACGAGCTCTGAAATCAGAAACAGTCCTTACTAACCCTTAGGTCAGGTAAACCCGATATCGCCTGTGACGATTCTGAAAAAACCAAATGCCTCGCGGACAGATCAGAGAGCAAATGCACTCCCTCTATTGAACCCACTGAACCCGTCCACCTTGCAGAGGTCTAAGCGCAAGTCAAGCGTAGTTCTGACTTACCACCAGCAGCCCCCCTTAAGTAATCACGGTAAAACAGCCGTGATGTAAGAAGGGGAAAAGATGCAAAGTAATACGGACACTCGCGGGCAGCGATAAAGGTTTATTTAGCTTGCGTGAGCAATTTATCTTATTAATAATAATTATTTAGGATATCTTCTTCTTTGTAGTCTTTGTAGGATAGATAGAAGGGAGTCTTCATCTTTGTAGGATATCTTATTAATAATAATTATATAAGAGCCGTGGTAGCTCAGATGGTTAACGCTCGCTGTAAATATAACAGAACGCGAGTAACCCGGGTACCCCGCCGGCGCCAAGAAAATTGTTAATTGCCATTTTAAGTGCTGATTTACCACGTGCTCGGCAGTGAAGGAAAACGTGAAGGAACCGGCATGTATGAGGAATAAGAAAAAAATATATTTCGAAGACATGTGAAGTTCGCCAACACGCATTGGGGTAGCGCGGCGGACACTTCCTTGCCCCAAAAACCTTCTCAGAAATGAGACAATACTACGCGATTAGAAAACGGTAGAACGCTGGCACGTCGGACTGTACGTAAATGCATCACTTAAACTAGATTAAAGGGTAAAACTATGGCCCCTTTATTAGGTTTCACGCTTTTCAAGTACGTGACATTGATTTCGCTGGCCTATTTTTAATATTCAGTAAAAATGGACGTGGTAATAAAATCACAAAATGTTATTTGTGTTTAATCGTCCGCTTTTCCACAAAAGCAGTCCGTTTTGAAACAGTCAGAAATCTCAGTGCAGAAGCTTTTATTTCTTGTCTTAAAAGGTTCATTGCTAGAAGAAGTAAACTTAACAGCATAAGTTGCGATAATGCAAACACCTGTGTTGGAGCAATAATAAATTAGGCTGACGTTAACTCTTTGAAAGATTTTTTATAAGGAAGGCATTAAATTTAAATTCATACCGTAATTTTTATTCATTCATACATCTCTTACCTTTGGTGGACTCTGGGAAGCCGATATAAAGAGCGCAAAACACCAACCAACGTATTTTAGAAAATACTAGCCTTAATTTCACACAAATTGAAGCCATCCTCAACTCCCGACCACTTATTCCCTTATCACCTAACCCAACAGATCTCTCTCCTTTGTCCTTAGGGCACTTTCTCGTCGGGCGGCCGCTGGCCTCACTGCCGTTAACACCAAACATGAGCTCGAAGACAATAAGCAACAGATATCAGATGATGGAGCAGATCAGGAACCACTTCTGCAACAGATGGCATAATGAGAATCTCTCCTAACTAAAGCAGCGGTCGAAATGGAAGATACGCCAGAAGAACCTGAAACTGGGTGACTTAGTATTCAAAGAACAAAGCTTAACTGCTTTGAAGTGGAAAATTGGAATAGTTTATTAACTATATACTGGAGCTGATGGCGTTAATAGGGTTGCAGATTTCATTACTTACCGAGGCATCGAACGACGAGCACCTAATAAAGTTTGTCCTCTCGCAGTAGACATAGATGTTAATGAAGATGTTGAAAAGGCTGCAACAGAAGGTGCTAATGCTGAAGAAGAAGATACAGTAGATGAAGACGGTACTCGTGAAGTTTTGAAAGTAGGCGTTGCTCCTTTCAAAGCCTCCCAAGATGTTAAGGCAGAAACAGGACCGCAGCGAGGTGACGGTGAAACATGGAGGGGCAAACGGCGATCGACGCATTCTACAAAAGAAGACGGGAGAGTAACCCTCACACTAGCTGGAACCAAAAATATTATACCTTTGTTACTCTAATTATAATGAAAAGTACATACAAGTTCTGTGAAGAAAAAAAATTTAATCCTTAAAATTTACAAGTTCATTAAATTTTCATTCCTGCATGACCATTTTAAAATTCCATTATTATTTTAAAAACGGCTGTAACACATTTAATTGTGATTAGTTATTCAATTGGTAGCAATAAAGTGTCTATCACACTATACTCCACAGAGCATTCAACTCAAACTCAACGTAGACTTCGTAAGATATGACGAAATATATCTTCTTTTCAGTTATAAATGATCTTGTAGTGGCCATTTCTCCTTCCGTGCGTCGTATCTATAGTAATTACAATACAACAAGTAGTATATGAGGTACGCCTAAGCTTAGCAACTAAATTAATGAGAATGGCTTGCAGTTAATTTATTTTCACTAAGTAGAAAATTAGTTAAGATAAAATCTATACGATTAAATAATTTTGATTTCTTTTCTTACTAAAAAGGAATTTATAAAATTAATTAAGGTATTCATATTATTTTAAAATTAAGTTTTTTTTGTTTGTAAGCCCGTTACTTTTATTCATGTTATAACAACAGTTTTTATTAAAAACCTATTTTACTATACGTTATGGGTGAAAAAAGAGCACACAGTTCACCAGTGTGGCCTGTAAACTGATATTACGTGGTAGAGGGCACGTAGCAGCTTTTGCTATTGGTTGAAATTTCCAGAACGAAAACGTTGAAACCAAAAACGTACCAAGCTTTCTTTTACGACACCAGTACCATACACATCATTTTCTGTTATTTCTGCAGCACTGGTGCCACAGTAGAACTCGTACACGTAAAAATAATCTGATATTTGATGTTTTGCGGTAATAAACCGCACAATGGAAATCATCGCGATGCGTAAGAAAAAAGTAATGAGCAAAAAACAAATGAATGACTGATTTTCAAAACTCAAAAGTACCAGCTAAACTAATTTATAAATTTGAATTTAGAATTCTTTACCAAAGAGGAGATATTTCAGATCAAAGTGGTCAGTACGACAAAACGCTAATTTCATATATAAGGACCTAATATTATATATCCTTACTGAGCTGACCCATTCGTGCTACAACTACAGAATGCTGCAGCGTTTCTCTGCCTTGTATAATGTTATTCCACTTATAGAATTATAGAGCCGTGGTAGCTCAGATGGTTAGCGCTCGCTGTAAATATAACAGAACGCGAGTAACCCGGGTTCGATCACCGCCGGCACCAATGAAATTGTTAATTGCAATTTTAAGTGCTGATTTACCACGTGCTCGGCGGTGAAGGAAAACATCGTGAGGAATGTCTGAGGAATAAGAAAAAATATTTCGAAGACATGTGAAGTTCGCCAACACGCATTGGGGCAGCGCGGCGGACACTTCCTTGCCCTGAAACCCTCTCAGAAATGAGGGGACGCCTGTGCCCAGCAGTGAGACGTATAGAGGCTGTAACTTTACTTTACTTTACTTTACTTTACTTATAGATAATCACGGCATGCACAGATTAAAAACACATATTAATTTTGATTATGGGAATGACGGAATTGTTCGTAATACATGTGATATTTAATCTGGCAAAATATTGACCTCGACTTACAATTTTTAAATTTTTATTTATTTTGATTAAAATGTTGGTATTCTGTGACTAATGAAAAACATTATTTTGATTAAAAAATCCATTTACAGCTGAGTGAATCCCTAGTTTTAATATAGAAACGACCTAAATATTGGGAGATTTGAAGGTTACGTTCGTAACGTATGCTTAATTGCATTTAAAACGTTACCTCTGGGCTCCATTTACCAATTTACGTAGAAACGACGTATCTGCAGGCTTGAAAGGGTGTTCTGTAGTGCGAGTTCCACAAAATTAATCGAATGACTTCACCATCGCGTTAACGGGGTCAACGTTGTCGGTATCGACAAGCGAAGATGAGCGAGTGTGAGTCACAATCGAAGCTAACCTTTCGATTCACGTTTGCTCACCGTGAATGGCGTTTATTCCTTCTCTTATGTCGGTAGCATGTTGGTTTCGTGAGATAAACTAACCAAATTCAAAATGACATTTTTATTTAGTGGTCTTAATATTAGCATCTGTCTATCAAATTTGTGGTTATTACCTATTTGTTTATGTTTCGTAATTTGATCCAGGTTTCGACACTCGACAGTTTGTGTTAGTATAATGAGATTGTGAATTAGATATTTAATTGTTAACACGGACGAGTAACTCGTCCGTGATTGTTAAGAATATAACGTTTGAAGTGAATTGATATCGTGTTTATTAAAGTTAAGCAAAAAAACATAAAGATGTGTTCGTTCTAATATGCTTTTATGGTGAAATTTTTGGAGCAGTAAATGGAATTTAAGTTATTTAGTGTAAAATGTCTGATACGTGTGTTTTGTAACTAGGTTACGCGGACTAGAATTTATTGGATTTTCAGCATGAAACAAGCGATCAAATAGTCAGTATAAAACATTTAGTAGGAATTGATTTAATTATTGAATAGAGATGGTAGACCTTAGAAAAAATATATTATATTATATAGATTTATCAAACGCTATTTACACAAAAATTGAACACTTTAGTGGAAAATGTTATATCTATCCTTAAATTGCCTGTCGTCCGGATGTAACAACGGACGAAAATATGCACAAGCTCTTGTTTCAATACTAGCGTTATAATAGCAGTCATCTATAATTATTACTATATAATTATTACATCTATAATTATTACTTAGCGGCTGCAAACATCCTCCAAGCGAAAAAAAACGTCCTGCTATAATTATACATCGTTCATATAAAACGAAATAAAATTAACTCTTCAACAATTATTCTCACTCTTCCTGTAAAAATCTATGTGAAAACTTTTTCGATAGCGACGGCGTAAAGTTTACATTAGTTACGTTTCGAACGATCAAAATTGTCGCTTGCACTCCCAAAATACTTTAAACAACCAATCAAAAGCGTTAACGTTCTCACTGTCGAATGTGAGTCAATATTCGGTGGTCAAAATCGATCACGTGGTAAGCTCGCACTTAGGAATTTTGTTTCAAATTATTGTCACTAGTTGGTGCTTTTTTTATTCCATACAAATCGTAGTTAAGTTTATCGCTATCGAACGCGTTTAAAAACTCGCACTAGGCACACAGACATATGTATTTCAAGCGATCTGCGTAAGAAGTGGACTTTTTTACTAAATTGCTAATGTAAAACAGATGCCACATGAACAGCATTAAAACCGCTTAATCTTATTTTGTGAATTTCATAATAAGGATTTGAAACTATATTTCCGAAATCTGGGTCTAACTACTAACTAGAGAATTAAAACTTTAGTTTTTGTCAATGAATTCAGAAATTTTAAAACCCTTTTTCATTATTGTTCCGTAATGTTTGTTACATTTTTACTTATTGTCAAGTATCACGCCAAGATCTATCCCTTATATGATTAGTTTTCTGCAGAGTTTTATCACGAATGTAATAAAATCTCACTTCATTGAATTTATTTCTAGAAAAGTGGATGTAGAAGCGTTTTTAATGCCCAGACACAAGTTGTTTTCATTGCAACAAGAATAAAGGCGATTGATTCAGACTTGCAAAAATGTTGTTCTGGCTGTGTGTAAATGTGTCTTACATTTTTAGATCATCAATAAGTAAATGGTATTTTAAATTAAAGAAAAAATATAAGAATAACAATTTAAAACTAAAATTATAGTATTTGTTTGTGGTAGAGCCACGTTGCAATTATTTTAAATGTAACACAAGTGGGTCAGCTCTACCGTAGAGTAAATTAGAAGCTTAAGGCTGCAGTGTTTCGTATGGTGAGTGTAGATACCTAAGTTTTTTTTTACTGGAAACAAGGCATTCCATCTTAGTTTTCATGGGTGATAAAGCATCTGCATTTTGATTACGATCGAGAGTAAATCTAGATGTTTATGGGCCTCAGCATCCACTTGCCATCAGATGGATTATGTAATCGTTTGTCACCCTTGTTCTATAAAAAATTGAAACAAAGCCGTACAAGCCACACCCCTCATTGACATCTAAATCATATTATTTACTAACGGAAAAACCATATTTATAGATTTGTATTAGAATATACTCCTGGGCTCTAATGGAGAATGATGAGTGGTGAGTACATAGTTAACATCCAGTTTTTGAAATTAGTGTTTTGAATTAGACAGAAACCAGACTCTTGTAATGCATGCCATCAGGCAAAACCTTACTGAGTTCAGCAGTGGACTAGTTAAGGATGTATTGATGTAACCTTTAACAAATCCCTAGATAATTTACTTCTAGTTGAGTGGAAATAACTCAAGTTTCGGAAGAAATCGATTTTGTAGATCATGGTAATCACTAACAATCCGCAAATACTTTGACGTCCAATATTTGTCGTCTGATTTGATAATCAGGAGTACATGCAATGTATACTAGTTCTAAGAATAAGAAAACTAAGCGTTTATCTTAGTCCTCGGCGTTGACAACGAATCTGTTGTCTTATGTAGTGAAGTTGGTTGCAGTTTCCATGGACTGCAGCGACCACTTAATTATAAAATGAGTGTTTGAGAAACTATTAATATTAAATAGAAATTAGAAAATATAAAATCAATACTAGCCTGCTGCTTTACTGACAACTTCACTCTCTAAACGCCAATTTTCACCAAAATTTAGTTAAATTAATAGTGATAAGTAATAGTATTAATAATAACAGATATTTTAAAAACTAAAACGTTATTCCTTGCTAATATTAATATTTATTTTAATTTTGCAACAAAATATATTTAAGAAACATTTCAAGAAACAATAAAATATTCTATCCTCTCAACTGTCCCGGCCAAAATGCCAATTGAATAATCTTCTGCATAGCAAAGTATTAAATGCTGCACTCTGTATTGATTTGAAATACATTGAGTTTTTAAAATAAGATGATGATACCACCCAGACCATAGATTTAGTAAAGCGTACATATTTAAGAAGGCCTTAAATGCAAAGAATGTTTAAAATGTTGTAGCTAAATGTGACAAAGTTCGTGAATATATTAAAAATTTAAAATAAAACAACTATGCTTTGACAGAAAGTCGAAGATAACTTGGTTTTATCGGTTTTTTGGCGAGGCTAATTGTTTGCCTTTGGAGAATATTGGTATGCTCAATCTACAAAGATTGTATACATACTGTAGATACATTAAATACTACAACTGGCTTTAGTACAATGACGACGCCAAACAATGATGTGGCTTTTGGCCCAGGCCAAATCGATAAGAAAGATTATGATTTCGTATCATCTATGCCATGGATTCCTGAAGACATGGAATCTGTAGTTAAGTCCATTGTTCAGTACAGTTATCTGGTGAAAAAAATCGCAAATAAATTTATGCGAATCCTGCGTAAATGTACTTTATGGTAAAGTTAGGGAATGTTCACTTATAAACATGAAGGATGAAGGTGGCCTCGTTTATCCCTCTCAAGACGTTTATGAGATAAGTAATTATTCTGAACGCGTTATTAAAAATATATGAAAGAAAAAAACGTAAACGAAATTATATTTCGAAAATTAGTAAACGAATGCCTTGTGTCCTAAGAAAATTATTTTGACATACTTGACATATGTATGATTCGACAGCAATATCACACCATAAACACTTAATTATTAAATGAATAATGGAAACTTATTTGATTATTAGATTGAAGTATAAAGCCAAATTGAAAAATACATCTAAGGAGAGCTTACGACATTTTTACAATAAATTAGTTATTTTAATGAAAAATAAAAGTCACAAACGTTTTGTTTATTGTTTTATTTTTATGCCCTCAAACATAAAGATACTCATTTTAGGATACGGACAGAGCACTCCGTATCGATAATTGAAGTTGATGCATGGAGCGGCACTATTCGTCTAGCACACATGCGCATTTCACTCACACCGGTACATTTCGTTTTTGGTCTCACCCTAACCACTCCATCGCCAATCTAATGTATAATAATAATGTCCTCCAGATCGAATTACGGTCACGGCGGCCTGCCTCAACGGGGGCTAGCTATCGGCGCAGGACAGAATTATAGTGCCCAAATGGATGCGCAAGCACAGGTGCACTCTCTATTCTCTCACTCTCATAATCCGATGGAACGGTAAACCGACACGACCGGAGAGAGATCAGGCGCCAGACCAAAAGATTAACGTGCTTTCCGAAGCACGGGGGTAAGACACCGTCAACTTCCTTACTCCAGGCAGCTACTGAGAATTTCTGGACAGAAAAACTCAATAACTGATTTTTTGGCCCGACCCGGGATTCGAACCCAGGACCATCATGATCAGCAGTCGCACCACTACAACCACTAGACCAACGAGGCAGTCTAATGTATACTATATCTATGACCCAGACAGACTCCTAAGCAGAAAAGTAACCAATAAGCAAAAAAAACCACCTAATATTAAATGTGTGTTTTGATGGGAAGGATATCATGACCATTACTTAGACAAATTATTTAAGTATTTAATATTAAAGGTTGCCGTACACATTTTTCGTGCTTCTGCTTAGTTAAAAATATATGAAAAAAAAAAGATATATTCAACAAAATTTGACAGTTTTAAATGAATTTAGTAACAAAGGCTTATAAATTCTTATAACAAACACAGAAAAAGTTTAAGAAATAATAATAAAAAATTTCATGTGTTAAGATGAAATTAATGTTTAAAAGGTAGAGTTTCTAGAATCCTATTTACAGCTGATGTAGAGCTTAACTCAAAACGTAAACTTGCTACTATTCATATTTTTGTTATAATTCGTATTTTTGTTACAGCGCCGCTTATGTTTGCTTTAAAAGCAAAGTTAAACAGGGATTGGTTTTTAATAGCATCTCCTGTTTAGTGAATTTTATAAAGGTTTCTAAGAAAATTCTTTATCAGCTCTTTGAATACACTGTCTTTACAAAAATGCGCTAAATTACACTTTTCTTTAAAAAGTAGTCCATACTCACCAAGCTGGGTGATTGAACTAAAAAGGCAGATCCAATATAGTACTCTTTACAAGGTAGAGCCATTCCGTAGTTATATTGTGGTTGTAACACAAATAGGTCGGCTCGATCGGGGAAGGAACATACTCTGACAGAATGCCAGCGTGAAATGGAAGATTGATGCTGCTAAGTTTTGTTTAGTGAGTGTAGGGAACTTAAGACTCCTTTTCACTGGAAACTAGGTATTCCATTTTAGTCCTCAGGGCTAACAACATCTGCATTTTGATCCTTAATCGAGGACAGATGTAGACGTCTTTGGACTACAGAATCCACTTAACATCAGGTAGACTATGTACTCGTTTATCACTCTTATTCTATAAAACAAAATTGCAATGATGACGTTGCTTTCCATCATCAGCCAGTGCGAATAAGACTTCGAAATATTTTGCATGGGCTTCCTTGCATCATCAATTACTCACCGGATTTCTATCATGGATCAGCTGAATGTATACATTTGAGTACCACATGAAGATAAATATATTAATATATCTTCTATATCTTATATATATCTTGTGGTACTCAAAGGTATTAGTTACTCGTAATAAGCCCTTTACTTAAGCAGTCCGAGTGAAGTTTTCGAATAAGTACGAAATAGCTTTTTAAAAGCCCCAAGGAAACTCCTTGTTCAAATGCGACATTTATGAAGTCAGATCCAGAATGAAAGACTAATGAGGCGCTCAGCGAAGCTTTGAAAAAACAAACGCTGCTGAAATGTATATAGATACATTTTCGCGTTTCATTATTACGTAAATAGTATTTGACTGGCGTTAAAAAATAATTCACTCGGTTATGAATCTTATCTAGATAAACTTCCGTTCAGAGAAAACGGTTACGTAATACAAGAATACCTCGTTTAAAGTATAAGATTAATTTTAAGAAAACGTATTTTTATTTTATAAGTATATAATATATAAGAAGTATATTATTAAATTATATACTTCTTATATATTATATACTTCTTATATATTATATACTTCTATATATTATATACTTCTGTATATTATATACTTCTATATATAAAATGAAGTGACAAACGGACTTACAGCCCACCTGATTGTTAGTCGCTACTGCAGCCAACGGACACCGGCGACCTGTTTCAAACAAATAAGGCTAAAGATGCATTTTCACTTCTGAAAGTTAGAACTGAATGCCTCACAAACTGTAAGTACATAAATAAATATATAATAACGCTTTGTGTTTATTTACCCAAGCTCTCTGTACCCAGATACTGAGCAACTATTTCACGTTAACTAATAAAATTAAATGCTAATTATTGTTTTGTTTGGCCGCTACCACTGTTTTGGTCACTATATATAATTGATATTTCGGCTTCGAAACTTATTGTTAATTTCTAAAATTAATAATTTAAATTATCGAAGTTAATCCCAAGTAACTATTGTGATTAACATTGTGTTTGTGTGTCACTAATGAGATTGGTTTTTGACATTTCTCCTTCATCATCATCATCATTACAGCCCTTCACAAGTCCACTGCTGAACATAGGCCTCCCCCAAGTAATACCACAAAACACGGTCTTGAGCTACCTGAATCCATCGACTTCCTGCATGTCTTAACAGGTCGTTACTCCATCTAATGGGGGGTCGCCCTACACTACGCCTACCGGTACGAGGCTGCCACTCGAGAACCTTACTTCCCCATCGGTTATCGGTTCTTCGAGCTATATGGCCGGCCCATTGCCACTTCAGCTTACTAATCCTTTGGGCTATGTCGGTCACTCTGGTTTTACTGCGGATTTCCTCATTTCTGAATCTATCACGCAGAAAAACTCCGAGCATAGCCCTCTCCATAGCTCGCTGAGCGACCTTGAGCGTCCTCATACGGCCAGCAGTGAAGGACCACGTCTCAGATCCGTAAGTCATCACTGGCAACACGCACTGGTTGTACACTTTAGTTTTCAGAGATTGAGGTATACCTGACGAGAAGATTTGTCGTAATTTCCCGAACGCTGCCCAGCCGAGTTGAATGGGTCGATTGACATCTCGGTCGAAGTTAGACTTACCTAGTCGGACTATTTGTCCCAGGTAAACGTATTCGTCAACAACTTCGAGCATAGAGCTCCCAACAACTACCGGCATAAGTGTGACATGGACGTTAAACATGATCTTTGTTTTGTCCATGTTCATCTTAAGACCTATCCGTTGGGAGACACTATTGAGGTCATTGAGCATAGTGCTAAGGTCCTCCAGCGATTCCGCCATATGGACTATATCATCGGCAAATCGAAGGTGAGTGATGTACTCGCCATTGATGTTAATACCGTATCCTTTCCAGTCCAATAGCTTGAAAACGTCTTCCAACGCAGCGGTGAAGAGTTTCGGGGATATAACGTCACCCTGTCTTACACCCCTCTGCAGTTGGATAGGTTTCGAACTCTGGTTCTGTACTCGGATAGCCATCGTAGCCCTACTGTACAAACACTTTAGCACTTCGATATACCGACAGTCAACTTGACACCGCTGAAGGGACTGTAGCACCGCCCGAATTTCGACGGAATCAAAGGCTTTCTCATAGTCCACATACGCCAGGCAAAGTGGCAGATTGTATTCTTCGGTTTTCTGCACAATCCGCCGCAGGGTATGTATGTGGTCTATGGTACTGAAGCCTTTTCAGAAACCAGCTTATTCGGGAGGCTGGAAGTCGTTGAGTCTGCGTGCGAGACGATTCGTAATGACTCTCGAAAACAGCACGTAGACGCGGCTCAGAAAGGAAATCGGTCTGTAGTTCTTCAAGAGGGCGTTGTCACCTTTCTTGAAGAACAAGACCACCGTACTTCTGCTCCACGCCTCCGGAGTAGTGCCACCATGGAGGACGAAATTGAAGAGCTTCTGAAGGACTTCAAGTACCGGTGGTCCACCCGCTTTCAGAAACTTCGCTGTAATTCCATCCTCGCCTGGGGCCCTGCCGTTTTTAAGGTGCTGGAGAGCCATTCTAATTTCGCTCAGACTGACGTCCGGGATATCATTGGAATAGTGTCGGGTAAGACTTGCTCTTGGATCGTTACTTACACTTGCGTGCGGCTCCAACGATGATGTGTAAATCTGCCCATAGAACCTCTCAATCTTACTCAAAATCTCAGGTGTCTCGGAAACGATGTTACCACACTCAATCTTCAGCTTTGACAGTTGGCTCTTTCTGGCAGACAGATCTCTGGCAAAGACTTTGGAGCCCTGGTTCCGCACGATCGCTTCTTTAATACGAGCAGTATTAAAGTTGCGTAAGTCTAGCCGCATGCATTTGGAAATTTGTCTGTTCAGTTGCCTGTATGCTGTCAAATCTGTTAAGGATTGCAGCCTCATCTCCCCGTCTAACAGCCATGAGATTAAGAGTGTGATCGGAGAGTTTTGGTATTCTTCTGCGGCGGGTCTTGCAGAACTTAGCTCCGACCGCATGGACAGTTTCCATGAGCTTGTCATTCATATCGTCCACTGCATTGCAATCTTTTAGGCACTGAAAGCGGTTACGTAACTCAAGATGAAAAGTTTCGGGATTCTGGATTAGAGCACGAGGGGGGACGGAACGTTTTTTTATTAGACGAGACCTCTCCAACTTAACGTTTAGGTTCAGTGTGCCTCTAACCATACGGTGATCGCTGCCAGTTTTCACCCTTGCGATCACAGAGACATCACTGAACAGTTGGCGTCTGGTCGTCATAATGAAGTCAATCTCATTTTTTGTCGAACCGTCGGGGCTCGACCGGGTCCACTTCCTGTGGGGCCGCTTCTGGAAGAAAGAGTTCATCATAAAGAGTCCCTCTTTCTCCATAAAATCAGCCAGGTGCTGGCCCCTACGGTTCCGTTGCCCTACTCCAAATTTCCCTAACTTCAGCTCACCGCCTTTTCTTGTGTCTAGTTTTGCGTTGAAGTCTCCCATCAACACCGTGTTGTGGGTTTTGGAGGAATGCATGGCTCTAGAAATATCCTCATACATTTCCTCCATCTCCTCATCGGGATGTTCCGAGGTTGGTGCGTAGACCTGTATGACCTTCAGCAAATACCGTTTGGTAACTCTGAGTATCAGGTACGCGACCTTCGTCGACACACTCCTAATCTTTACAACGTTGTTGACGAGAGACTTGTGGACGATAAATCCGACACCTCCTTGGGACAGATGGTCGCCCTCCCGGTAATAGAACAAGTTGCCGGACTCGAGGTTTATCGTGTCCTCCCCCTCTCTTCGGACCTCAGATAATCCAATAATATGCCAGCGCAACTTGTCTACCTCTTCTTCCAGCTCCAGTATCTTCTCGTCAGTCCTCAGGGTGCGTGCGTTATACGTTGCCAGGTCGAGTCGTCGTAGGTGGCAACCGAACCTCCACCGGAGATTCTTAGCACCCCCTTCCCCGCCGTTACCATGGTCGCCACCGTAGCCAGGAATAGCGGGGCCGCCGGGGACTGGGGGCCGTTTGTTTGCGTCGTTGCTCATGGGGGGATATTTGCCGTAGTTGCCACGCTTGGCGAGCGGGTTGGCAACCGCAGTTTTTTATTATGTTATTGTTGTTATTAGGAAGATGCTGCTGCCCATCACCTTTCTGTGTCCCTCTGTCATTTCTTACGACACCCACGGGAAGACATGGGGTAGTGGATATTCTCAACCGCCACTACACGGCGACACATTTCTCCTTGTGTTCACCTTTCTGCAAATTTACTGAGATTTGTAAATATTGTATTTCGTCGAAGTGGGTACCTCAGACCCACAAAGAATGATGACAAACGTAGATTTCATGTAACGCCCCAACCATGCTCAATTCTTGACACGCATTTATGCACACTTTTTTTTTCTTTATAGCCCGTAAACTTTTAAATTGATGTTTTTGGTAGAAAATCCGAAGAAGGCTTCGATCTCATTTAAAATGAACGTAGTGTTTTGTCTAACTTTGTTTGTTTCGTGGTTGGTACATAACGTTTATATAAAGCATTTCTGAATGGATATCTCTATCAGTGACAATTAGCGTCTCATTATCGCTGGAAGAGCACAATTTTAAATATAAAATTAATAAATATTATTCGTCCAAAACGTAAAGTTTTCAGACGTACACTTTTATGCGATAGATTTTTTTACGTCGCACCCGCTGGTAATATCCCCTATATTACTGAACTATAATTTTATTGTTCTAAACTATTAATATAACGTGTAGTGGCGGTGAAAGAATTTCCACAACCCCATATTATCCCGTGGGTGTCGTATGAGGCAACAGAGCAGCAGGGTCTTCCTGATAAAGACTAAAAATAAAAAGAATGCGGTTGCCAACCTGCTTGTTAAGCGTGGCAACCATGGCAAATACCCTTTCTATGAGGCAATGTGTTGGGGAGGCCTATTTTCAGATGTGGATTTTAATAGGCTATAACGTTAAACTAATATCCTACTGATTAAATTTTAATCACAACGGCACGTCCCAATGATGGGTAGCTTAACGCAAGACCGGTTTTTAGTGCATGAGTGCAATTTAGTCCTTCACTTTCGATCGGGCCTTCGATCGGGTTTGGCACAAAGCGCTTCTTTCGAAGCTTCCTTCCTATGGGCTTCCCGAGAAATTGTGCAATTGAATCACCAGCTTTCTTGCAGATCGAAGCATCAAGGCCGTTGTAGACGATGCAAGCTCCGATTACAAGCCTATTAATGCTGGTGTTCCACAAGGCTGTGTGCTTTCACCAACGCTGTTTCTTCTGCATATTGTAACGCTTCCCCCCCCCTCTGTATGAAAATATGCATGATATTGAATATAATTAGTTCCCCTTTACATTAAAAATTATATATATGTGACCAGGATTAATAAATTATGTTTTGATCTATCTAAATGATCTTTCTAAAGGTTTAATAATATGCCGTTTGTAATAATTTGGCGTGACCGTCTTAGTTAGGACCCTTATTTACGTTGTGTTTGTTTAGTAACTTAGTTCTTTTAGGTGTCTTTTGGAAGAATGAATATTCACTAGAGCAATTGAAAGCTGTTGGTAGTGCCTTATAAGCTAAGTGAACCCCGTTCACGAAGACAGAGCTCGAAAAAAGGTTAAGAACATAAAACGTCCCTATTCCACTTGCATCAGGTTTACATTATTAATTATCCTTTCCCGCTCGGAAAAGGCTCAAAATATATCTATACAAAATACCCGATACAAGGGCTTCGCTCTCCTACATTTATTTTAAAAAAATGTAGGGGGAGGTACACGGCCCCACACACGCCGTGCACGGTGAGTGCCAACCATTTTGATGCACTCCCCCGTAGGGAACGCTAATTCGGGAACTGGACCGTAGTCCACAGCAAAATAACTGGCGAACCAGTAAAAGAGGCTTGGCCCCTTGTTAGTGCGTAAGCACAAACATCGACCGAAGTCGCGCATGTCAATGCGTGTAAACGCCATACAGAATACGAACGAATCCAGCCACAGTGAATGTACGTCACACGGTTTAGGCAAATAGGCACACTGGCCGTAAACCCTCCGTGAGCGCCACCACCTGCCAGACCGCCGCTCCTGCAGACGTGATGTAAGTGTATGGCATCACCACCAATTGCATGATCAGCACGGCTACTAGCCGCAGAGCGTGTCATGAGTCTACCGCTCACCTCAAGGGAATGGGGTCCCACGTTGTACGGCTTTCGGCCGCAGCCTTGAGAGTCTCCTCAGATCCTCCCGCCAGCTACCACCCGCATGAGGTCGACACATATGCTCCACCAACCAATACAACGGCAGATATAGCCAAAAGGCAGTTATAAGATAAGAGTAATAATTCGCCATCAGAAAGGTTTTGTGTCACTGACGTCGAGTAAATGCATTTTCTATCATGTTTGTCTCACCCACCAACAAGTTGCCTTCAATCATTCAAAGGTGGGAAAGTTACAGAGATATAATATTACGTTGTTATATAAAACATGGTGGAGGGCAGACAGTCTGCAGCCCCGCAATGAAGGGACCCGACTTGGGCAAAGCTACTTAGGTGTGAGTCAAACCAAGACGCAGAGAGCTCCATTGAAAATAGCGTCCCACCAAACAACCATCGCAGAGACGCAATGCTGCAGAACGCAACAAGCATCAATACGACTATCGTCGGGCTTACACCATCCCAAGGTCCCCCATACATCCAAGCAGACATCACCACCCGCATACCTCCATCGACCAGAACCACAAGAGAGCGTCGAATCAGGCGCAGCACACCTGCAGATCCATCACAAGACGCAATACCGCAAGTAGCAGTAAGCATCAATGCAACTATCATACGGATGGCGGCCCCTCACAACACACCCACATGATCCCTATCGACTTTGGTAACAAAGTTGGCATTGTTGTTATATAAAAAATATCACCAACGTATCATAGTAGCACGCCACTAAGACGCCAATAAACAAAATCCACGTATCATAGCGCTAATGCACTAAGAAATGAAGTTGAGTATGCCTGTTACACTTAAAAGTGCTACGAAACACACTCATCATCCCAATCCTATAGATAGACGACACATCGCTATGCGCAACGACGTCGTCCACAAACAGTATGCGTGTGCGATGTCCACGAGAAAGCCGTATTGCTACAACAAACCCGCTTACCACCGGCACTAAGATGTTAATTGTATACCTCCATCAACCAGAACCACAAGAATGCCTCGAATCAGGCGCAGCACACCCGCAGATCCATCACAAGAAGCAATACCGCAAGTAGCAGTAAGCATCAATGCAACTATCATACGGTTGGCGCCCCTTCACAACACACCCACATGATCCCTATCGACTTTGGTAACAAAGTTTGTATTGTTGTTATATAAAAAATATCACCAACGTATCATAGTAGCACGCTACTAAGACGCCAATGAACAAAACTCCACGTATCATAGCACTAATGCACTAAGACATGAAGTTGAGTATGCCTGTTACACTTAGAAGTGCTACCAAACACACCCATCATCCCAATCCGAAAGATAGACGACACATCGCTATGTGCAACGACATCGCCCACAACGGTATGGGTGTGCGATGTCCAAGGGAAAGCCGTATTGCTACAACAAACCCGCTTACCACCGGCACTAAGATGATATGTCTAGGACACATCGGTTAGCGAGTCCAAGTTTACCTCGGACCAATTGCTCGTGAAGCAGCACACACGCCACCATAATATTCCTTTTCAAGTCCCTAATAAGGACTAGTCATTTTGCTACAGTACTAGGAGCAGTCAGTCACCCGACCACCCCATACAATGCTTATGCATCAAAGAGACCTCCTATAATATTGCTTTTGTATCATAGACCTTACTTTCATAAGTCATGCACATATAGGATTCGAACCCACGACCATACTATTGTAATGCATATTAATCATAGAGACCTTCTATAGTATTGCTTTTGTATCATAGACCTTACTTTCATAAGTCATTCATATATAGGATTCGAACCCACGACCCTAATATTGTAATGCATATTATTCATAGAGACCTTCTATAGTATTGCTTTTGGGTCATAGACCTTACTTTCATAAGTCATTAATATATAGGGTTCGAACCCACGACCCTACTATTGTAATGCAAATTCATCATGGAGACCTTCTTTAGTATTGCTTTTGTATCATTGAGTTTAATATCATAAGTCCCTAATATAGGACTAGTCATTGTGCTACAGTACTTCAGGCAGTCGGGCTCCCGACCACCCCATATATATGTACAATTGCAGGTATGTATCTCCGACAGCTTCCTCCATACAAGACGTCTATACGTGAACACCTTCCATAACTTAGGAAAATTTTCTTTGATACATGAACTCCTTCAACAACTTAAGAAATTTCATCTATACGTGAACTCCTTCCACAACTTAGAAAAAATTTTTTTTTATACACGAACACCTCCCATGACTTAAACAATTTTTAACAAATTTTCTAATTATCTTATAAAGGTTATTTAACTTAAGTTTATAATATTTTTTGACTTGTTTTTCTATTATTTATCTTATTTTAAATAAATTTATTTATTACGAAAAACAATAATTTTGCCTTTAATTTACTATGTTATTGGGATAATGTCTGAAATATATTAACTTTATGTTTATTAATTTAACTTAATTGCTTAATATATATCTTTTAAGACTATTTTTGACGCCCCTTTATATTGAATTTAATTATTAATAATAATATTGGGCCGTCACAATATCAATGATAAGTTGCAAACCCGTAACATTCATTGCTATGCAGATGACAGCACTGGTGATGTTCTTTACACCGGCCGTGCCAATATTTCTCGGGGAAACATCTCCGAGTACCGGGACAAAGTTGTGTCTGAAATCGAGTCTTTGCTGAACAGTCTCGGATTGGGGGCGACTAAATTTAGTCCAGTTTAACCCTCAGAAAACACAAGAAACACTTTGACGTATCTGGTCAGTTTCAAGGCACTCTTCTTGTTGCCTCGGCCAGTATCGGAATCCTCGGCATCGACATATCGAGTGACGTGCAGTTTCGTGGTCACTTGGAAGAGAAGGCCAAATTGGCCTCTAAAAAGCTTGGCGTGCTCAGCAGAGCGGGACAGTATTATTATAAATTTGCAAATATTTTAATTTTAAATATTATAATGATTAAATTAAAATTAAATGTAAATTCAATTAATCGTTTGCCTCTCTCTCTCTCTCTCTCTCTCTCTCTATCTATCTATCTCTCTCTCTCTCTCTCTCTCTTTCTTTCTTTTATTTTTTTCATTTCATGGATCGAAACAATATCTTTTTACATCAATATATTATATTGAAGAGACGATTGTTGTAATTTTGTACGTAAGTATTTATCACGTAAAATAAAAACCGAACACGTTTAAATCTACATTTTGTTACGTACTTAGTTTTTATAACCTTTTACTTTTACTAAAAATTAAAAATGTTTATTACATAAAAATATACTTTTAAGACGTGTATCTACAATAAAAGTTTGAAAGTGTTTAAATTAATTGGCAGAATAACTAAATAAAAATTAACTATATTTTATAGGAACTGCCGAGTTTGCCGCCCTCACGACTGACAGTGTATGAATATCCACTTCCATCCATACGGAGAAACTGAAACAGGTGATGTTTAACAGTAAATTCCTGACACCTGGAAATAATAATAAAAACTGCGATTACCGACCCATCTTTCTTGCCCCTCAGGACGCCCACGGGATTATATGTGATTGCAGATATTCTATCCCTACTGCTACACAACTATACTATTTTAGAAGTATAATTTATATAATTAATTTTTAATGTTTAGAAGTAAACAGTGGAATTTAATATATAATTTTGATATAAACTCGAAAGTACCTATTTAAGGCATGATATAGTTTTAGGTATTATGATAACTTCGGAAGATTTCTTATTTATAGGAAACGTAATATGTACGATGGTATACTTGGTCATAGCGTTATTTGTTCCATTTCAAAAGAACTTATATGTTTATCAACATTTATAACGGTCAACTTGATCCTAAAATGTTATCATGTAGAGCTGTAACTATTCGTTAATGGTATGGCGGTAAATTTTATAGATACTTTAGGTTAGCGTTAACAATAGCTAAGGTTTTATCACTGAACACCAAGTTATATATATATATATATATATATATATATATATATATATTAAATTGTAAATTACTTCAATATATTTATAAAGTATGAGTTCTTGTTTTTAATTTCTCCACATGAACACACGAGCATCGGGAATATTTTTAAATTTTTAAAAGAAGGTAAATTAAAAAAAAAAAGAATTGCCTATACTATTAATAAAACGCCGTATTTTTATAATCTAAGATTTAGTTATATCTCAATATTACATTTATAAAATCAAACTACAGTACACTTTTGTATGATTAAATTAACAAAAATAGACTACTGCTCCTTACTGATGATATATTCTTACTTCATTCAAAAATAGTAAAGTAGTAGTAATAGTCTACCTACCCACTGTTCCAGTTTAACATGTAAGGAGACATTATGATCACAAACAATGAGGCTTCTATCTTACATGTCTGAACTTATCATAGAGCTGTAGTAGCTCGGGGGATAGGAGGTCGTCCTTAAATTTCGTCTGAAATTTCAGCTGGTTCAAACTTGGCCGTCCCCACTAAATCTAGGGCTTTTGTTTAAACGCAATTTGAAGCGCTGATTTAGTACTTAGCAGGATTGCTCAGGAAAACATTGTAAAGTTTGTCGACATCAACTACGTAACAATGCATGTTGCATTGTGTCAGAACTACACTAAAATCAGTAGTACAGTATGAAACCCAATAATACATCAGATTTTATCAGATTTATAATATATCAGATTGCCAGGCACACGTTGTTCTGCCCTTTTCGACGACTCTTTGGCATGTACTATTAAAAATCCTTAATTCGCAAAAAAAAATTACGGGGAAATCATGGGCAAAAAACCTATCCTATCTCTCAAGTTGGGCCAAACTCCACACGGTGTGCAAATTTGATTAAAATCGGTTAAGTAGTTTAGGAGTCCATCGCGGAAAAACAACGGGACACGTTATTTATATATATTATGAATAATGAAAAAACATTAAGCGTACTCTTTGCCGATGATGTGTCAGTGTTAGTGAACTGAGATAAAAACACAAATTATAACTATATTGTCTACAACACACTACAAACTAAAAAATTAGCTCGAAGGTCACAAGTTAGAAATTAACTATAGAAAGACCACAATTATGCAATTTCAAACATATAAAAGCAGTATATTAAATTTAAACATAAATTTTAATAATACACAGCTTGAAGAAGTTGATTCTTTTAATCTTTTAGGTTTGAAAGTAGATTCAAAGATCAATTGGAAAACGCACATTAATTATTGTATAAAGTCTAAAATATAAAAAATTACGTATGCTTTATTTCAAATTAAACACACCATTAACACAGCCATGCTTATGCTCGTTCTTGGCTGAAGTACGAAGTTATAGTGTGGGGAAGTAGCATCGATGTGCAGTAGCTAAATATTACCCAGAAGAAATGCGTTTACATACTACGTATACCAAATATACCCAGATAATAATAATAATAATAATATTTATAAAGGCGTAGGGAAGTGACGACCCCATCGCCCGCTGACGTAACAGTTATGTGACAAAACTGCGACGTCGGTGCAGTAAGTCAGCATCCTGCCAAGAGGTGTGAGCGCCATGCCTAGACAAAATTGTAGATGCAAAGGTCCGTTTGTGCATATGACCCAACCACGAAACGGTGCCGGGCTTGGGCGTCTCCCGTTATTTGGCGCCCATAAAATGGATGATGGCACAGAAAGGAACGTGCATAGGACCGCTGCCTGGGGGTCGCCGGGGCGCGTCTGGAGCTGGCGCTGGACGCGGCAGCATGCGGGCCGCCAGCCAAGCGCGAGGAGCTGCACGATCACCTAGCAGCCCCTCGCATCCATTATCCCCACCAGAAGGCTTGGTGTCGGCTGGGTCTTCTCGGACCCAGCAAGCGGCACCCGCCGCTGGTGGAGCACGTCGCATGCGTTGGACAAAATCCATGAACGAAAACGCATTGCGGCATTGCAAGGGGAAGAAACTGTGGGAATAGCGTATAGGTCTCGGATGCATTGCTTTTTTTGCTGAGCTGGAGCCGTCTATCTCCGTCACGGAACAAAACCTGGCAGACCGAGTTCGGTACATCATGCGC
Organism: Parnassius apollo; assembly: GCA_907164705.1. NCBI lineage: Eukaryota > Metazoa > Arthropoda > Insecta > Lepidoptera > Papilionidae > Parnassius > Parnassius apollo. The sequence continues at coordinate 17,742 of CAJQZP010000308.1, read as the reverse complement.
TCGAAAATATTTGATGATGCCGAACTCGAACGACTACGACGTGAGGCTATTCCGTCGTCGAATGAATCAGCTATGGCTGGAGATGCAGCTCCACATTCGACAGACCAGCATCCACACGTGGAAGCCGCCATGGATCTTCCAGCTGTGGTTGATTCGAACGACGATGAAATAGTCTCCCACGAACTAGAAAAAATGAGGAGTATATTGGAAGAGGCGATTTTGGAAACGCGCAGCACCCCTCTCGAAAATCGACCGCGACTTCCCCGCATACCCCTAAGCAAGCGAAATCGGGGTGTGTGTGGGGGCTCTTAACCCAATGCTGGTGACCTATTTGGAAGCCAGCCGGGACCTTTGCGAGACGGACTCGATTCTCTTTGGCGCCGCAGTGGCAGTTTGCCGTATTATTGGCGCCAAACTTCCCATGGTTGGACGCGCTACTACACAAAGTAGCGCCATCCCAGCCTGGAGAAAAAGAATCGAGGACCGTATCGCAAAGGCAAGGGCCCTTATCGGCAGACTGACAAGCTTCAGGTCAGGTAATAATAGACCGAGGATTGTGCGCACCGTTAGGATGGCGTTTGCTGGGACAAATATCAGTTTGTCCCAGCCGGATATCGCGCAGAAACTAACGGAGCGCATAGACGACCTGAAGCAAAAGATCGCTGCATGGGGGAAGCGGATTCGACGATTTTCCGAGGGGTCAAGGCGGTTCAACCAGAATCGTCTCTTCCAGAGTGATCAGAAGAGGCTCTATAAATCATTGGAGCGACCAAAGGTATGTGGAGCGGGCCAAGAACCGGATCAGGCTGACATTATCGCATTCTGGCGTGGCCTGTGGTCGGAGCCCGTAAACCACAGCGAGGGCCCTTGGATGGAAGTTGTGGCGAGCCAGGGTGCGAGTGTTACGCCTATGGACCCCATCACCATAACGCCAGAAGACGTGGCTGAGGCGGTCCGTAGGGTCCCGAACTGGAAAAGTCCGGGGCTCGACGGGCTGCATCATTACTGGCTGATGGGGTTCATAGTGTGTCACGCTGTGCTCACCCGACAGTTTCAAGAGGCTCTCGACCAGAAGTCACTCCCGAGCCTCTTCACTAATGGGATCACTCACTTGGTTCCTAAAGATCAGGATACCACAGACCCGAGCAAATACCGCCCCATCACGTGTCTACCCACCATATATAAGACACTGACATCCATTTTGCGCGAGAATCATTCGTCACCTGGAGCTAAACCAGGTGATGTCACGCGCTCAAAATGGATGTCGGGGCGGTGGTCGTGGAACTAAGGAACCACTCCTCATTGACGCGGTCATAGGCAAAGTGGTGAAACGCAACCGTCAGAACTTCTCTGCCGCCTGGATAGACTACAGAAAGGCGTTCGACTCGGTGCCCCATACATGGCTAAAGAGGGTCCTCGAGCTGTACAAGATTGACTGTACAGTTAGAGACTTCCTCGAGCAGTGTATGGGGCAGTGGAGTACGATCCTTTGTCATCTAGGCGAGCGGATGACGGCTGCGGAGAACCACATAAGGATAAGAAGGGGTATCTTCCAGGGCGATTGTCTGAGTCCAATCTGGTTCTGCCTCTCTCTTAACCCTCTTAGTGCCTTACTGGAGGGCTCCGGGAGGGAATTTCAGCTACGGAAAGGAGGGACAAAAGTGACCCACCTTTTCTATATGGATGACCTCAAGTTATTCGCCTCCAGTCGCTCCCATCTTATGGAACTGCTAAACATCACTTGTGAATTTAGCAGTTCCATTGGAATGGAGCTGGGGACGGATAAGTGTGCGGTCCTTCATGTTGCTAACTCTGAGGGCATAGACTTGTCTATGCCCGTCAACTTAAGGACCCTTTCCGAGGCTGAAACATACCGATACCTGGGTATGTCACAGAACATCGGTATCGATGAGGCTGGTATGAAACAGTCAGTTTGCGACGTGTTTTATGCACGCTTGACCAAAGTGCTGGCTTCCCGGGCCGGGCCATCATCACAGACAAGACTATTCTTGCGAATAAGCCTGATATTGTGCTGATGGACCGGGCACAGTAGAGCCTGGCGCGGTCATTTTCGAGCACGGCTTCCGGCAAGTACTTGTAATACGGCAATTTCCGGTCCACGAGACCGTATTTCAGAGCGAGCTCCTGGTGTATATTATTTTTTTGGTCGATATTACCATCCCGTATGACGAGAACCTCGTGAGAGCCGAAACAGATAAGCAATCAAAATATCTGAACCTGAACCGACATGTGGGGTGGTCTGCCGGCCGAAATTATTCCTGTAGTCGTCTCTGCGAATGGGCTAATCCCAGTCAGCCTCTCTGGTCATCTGAGGCGACTGGGACTCCGTGACGGACCGCTCCGGGCTCAAATGCAGAAGGCGATGCTCCTTGATACTGCCCGCATCGTCCGCCGGTTTCTTTCCCTTTCCCCCTAACCCTTGGCCGTTTGGTCTCCCCCTGCCGAGGGCTTCCATCTGGTTGGGCTTTTATTTATTTATGTATTTTTGTATTTATTTTATTTTATTGATATTTATGTATATTTATCTTTTCATTTTCGTTTATAATTACATATTTATACATCCCAACCAGATGAGAAAACTATATAGATACCCCACATATAATAATATTCCACAACTATCGCACAACGCCATCTAGTCCCAAGCTAAGCAGAGCTTGTGTTATGGGTACTAGACAACTGATAAACATACTTATATATTTCTAAATACATAAATATTATAGATAAATTACACCCAGACACAGAACAAATGATCGTGCTCATCACACAAACATTTGTTCTGGGTGGGAATCGAACCCACGACCTCCGGCATAACAGTCAGGGTCACTAACAACTAGACCAACAGGCCTGTCAGTGATAGATAACACTACTAGTTGTAGACCGTATTTCAAAAAACTAAACATTCTTTATACCATACCCTGTATGTACATTTATGATCTATGCCTGTTTCTCCACAAAAATAATAATATTTTCAAGAAGATCAAATGATACATGTAACAAAAATAAATTATACTTACCACAGTCGCGAACAAAAATGTTGAATACAGGCCCCTAAATGGCAATGAAAGTTTATATTAAATTACCAAAGGAAATTAAAAAAAAAACATATCAGAATTAACCGAATTTCAATCAAGCCTCAGTAAATATTTAAAACAAAACCCCTTCTATTCAGTAGAGGAGTATTTTGGTAACAAATATAACACTATTATTTATTTTATACTTCTAAGTATATTTTACATTTTATGTATAAGCAGTGTCCTCGTCAAATTTTCAGTGCCTGAAAAGGACGTCTAATTTGTAAGCACATTTTTAATTTAAGAATTTTGGAGTGCAAATAAATGATTTGATTTGATTCTTCGTCTTTAAACCGTCTCATTCATGAGAGGTGTGTGCCTGGCTGTGGTACGTATATAGGCTGTTTTTCTTTTTAATTTTTTATTTAAATATCCCGCAATGTTTGCATCTCGCATAAATATTGAAGCTATGGTCTTCCTATTAAGACAAAATAAGGCATATAGACACATCAGCGTATACATAAACACTCGCGCCTGTCACCAAGAGGGGTAGGCAGAGACTACGGACTTCCATTTGGCACGATCCTGACATACCTCTTTCGCCTCCTTTACATCCATATATCTACGCATACATGCTCGTCGGTTAAGGGTACTTCTAACGTGGCCCATTTTCAAAATATCGCCAATTTGGTCGATAAACTTTTTCCTAGGGCGTCCCTTCCCGAATCGGCCATTCACATCTGCCATATAAATTTGCTTTGTCACTCTTTCCTCATTCATTCTTTCTACGTGACCAAACCACCGAAGCATTCCTTTCTTAATCCTGGTCACAACATCATTTTGCATACCACATTTATCTATTATCACGCAATTTCTCACCCTGTCATTCAGATTACACCCTAGCATATTCCTTAAAGACCGCATTTCTACAGCATTTATTCTACTTTCATGCTTCTTCTGCCACACCCAGCTTTCACTACCATACATTAAAGTAGGGACTAACACAGCATTATGAATTACCATACGTGCCTGTTTTGACAAATTCTGGTTCTTCATAATAGAGTGTAGTGCCCCATTCACTCTATTCCCTGCATTTACTCGTCGTTCTATATCCCTATCATATCTACCATCCCTGCTAAATACACATCTCAAATACACAAACTCATCCACTTGCTCAATCAACTCTCCTTCTATTCTTATTTCACATACCGTTTTGCTTTCTTCTCTTTCAAAAACCATCACTTTCGTCTTAATTGCGTTCACTTTCATTCCCCTTTCTTTTAATTCCCTGTTCATTAATGTAACCATCATTTGCAACTCTGCCGCCGATGACGCAAGTATGACTTGATCATCGGCATACAAAAGGCATTTGACGGTTAACTCGCCCATTCTTAACCCACATTCTTCATCTTTCAAAGTTTGCAAACACCGGTCCATAAATAGGTTGAACAGCCAAGGGGAAGCCACACAGCCCCTGTCTGACACCTTTTTGGATGCCAAACCAGTCCGAGTAGACCCCATTGATCCTGATACAAGCACTAGAGTCCCTATAAAGAGACCTTAATGCCTGTATCAAACCAGCGCTCAACCCATATGAGTTCAGTGTTTGCCATAACACATTCCTGTCCACTCTGTCATAAGCCTTTTCCAAGTCCATGAACGCACAAAAAACTTTCTGGTTTTTGGCCAAAAACTTCTCCGCAATCATGCGCATGGAAAAGACTTGATCTGTACACCCCATTCCCTTTCTAAAACCCGCTTGCACATCCCAAATTTTTCCATCAGTTTCTTTCATAACTCTTTCAATTAACACCTTAGCATACAGTTTACCCACATTACTAAGCAAGCTGATACCGCGGTAGTTTTTGCAGTCCTGCTGTGACCCTTTTCCTTTATATATTGGTACTATAACTGCTTTACACCAGTCATCCGGTACCCGTTTTAATTCCCAACATAAATTAAACAAGGTGTACAGCAGGCCTCCACCACTCCCTCTCCAGCCCTTAGCATCTCGAGTGATACTCTATCATATCCAGCTGCCTTACCTGCTTTCATGCTTTTCATTGCTTTCATTATTTCATCTACACTTATCTCCACACCCCTTTCCACTTCTTTCGGAATTTCTAGTTCATTTAATTCAGACGACTCTTCACTCATAAACACGCTTTCAAAGTATACCTTCCATCTGTTTAAATTCGAAACTTCATCATTCAGAATACATCCATTCTCGTCTCTTATAGCATTTATTATAGGCTGTTTTGTATTTCCCCTGGCAGTTCTTACGAGTTTCCAGAACATTTTTATGTTAGCCTGGAAATTATCAGATATCCTTCTATCATTCTTATCCGTTCTTTCTTTCTTTTTCCTTTCAACAACTTCTTTTACTCTCTTATTTAGACGTCTAAATTCTGCCTTTTTTCTTTCAATCTCATCATTCATACCAGAAGAATTATCAGCTTTGGTTGCTAGTAAATCTAACCATGCTTTCTTCTTTGATTCAACTTCCACCCGTACCTCATCATCCCACCATAACGTATTACTTTTCCTTTCATTTGTTCTCTTACTTACACCGCATACTTCGGTGGCGGTATCCACCAAACCTTTCTTAATATTATACCACACAGCATTCAAGTCTAAATCATTCATACACAACTCATTCAAACATCTAATATTTTCTCTCAGTCTACATTTATACTTCTCTATCACATCTTCATCTTGTAACTTCTCTATTCTTATACGCTGTAACGCAGTGGTAGATACAGATGTCCGATGCCGCCAACGCTTAAAAAGACCATTAATTCGACATAAGACCAAGTAATGATCCGTCCCTACGTTGGACCCCCGGTAAACCCTTGTATCTACGACTGCGCTCCTCATTCTTTCATCCACAATTACGAAATCTATCATGCTTCTATCATCACCTCTTTCCCATGTATACATGTGAATCTTCTTATGACGAAAAAAGTATTCGTCACAAAAAGATTCTTTTCCGCACATACGGTGAGGAGGTCTTCACCATTCTCATTTATACTTTCATCACCAAACGTTCCCAATATCCTTTCATAACCAGACCTCTTCACCCCAACCCTTCCATTAAAATCTCCTAACATAATAATATTTTCATTTTCCTTACATTTTGTCAACACCATCCTTACCATGTCCCAAAACTGCTCTCGGATGTAAGTGGGCTTAGACATGTCTGGGGCGTACACCCCTAGCAGGAACAGCTTCTTTAATCCCACTTTCATTCGTATCCATAGCAGTCTCGGGCTTACACATTCATACTCTTTCACATCAGCGTATAGTGGCAACGTAAGTGAAAACACTACGTCGTATCATCCCGTGACTGTCGTAAATTATGATAGGCGACAGAAATGAAACAGTTGATGGTAGTAGCATCTTCTTAATATTAATGAACTGCGGTTTACCACTCGCTTACTAAGCGCTTGGCAACTATGGAAAATATCCCCGCAGTGACGCAATCTGCGGGGGAATAGGATGTTCTGCCGTTAGCTTTAGATTGGCTATAATAATGTCCTCCAGACCTAACTTCGCTGACGGCTACCATCCTCAACGAAGACTAGCTATCGGCGCAGGACAGGATTAAAGTGCCCAAGTGTATGCACAAGCACAGGTGCACTTTCTATTTCCTCACTCTCGTAATCCGATGGGACGGTAAACCGACACGATCGGAGAGAAATCAGGCGCAGGACCAACGGCTTTACGTGCTTTCCGAGGCAAGGGGGTGATACCCCGCCAACTTCCTGACTCCGGGCGAGTACTGAGAATTTCTTGACGGAAAAACTCAATAACTAGTTTTTTTTTGGCCCGACGCGGGATTCGAACCCAGGACCTCATGATCAGCAGTCGTACTACTACAACCACTAGACCAACGAGGCAGAGATTGGCTATAGTGGATGTTTGTATGGATGGATAGGCACATTTGGCTAACAGCTTTGTTTGCAAAGTTGTCCTATAAAGCGTGAGCAACGTATTTCTTTTCCCTCCGGTATTTAAAGGAAGTGAAAATAATTAATTACATGTCTGTAAAACATTTTTTATTTAGATACTGATCAGTGATTTATTTGTTTAAGAATTTAAAAATACATCAAATCTCACCTACCCTCAAGTGAATATTAAAAAAAAGTTGTTTTTATAGAATTTTAAATAAAATTATAGATTTTTATAGGGTGACAAACCAGCGCACAGTCCATCTGATAAGTGGATGCTGTGGCCCATAGACATATACATTTATACACGATTAAGAATCAAAACGCAGATACGTTGTCACACTTGAGGACTAAGATGGAATGTCCTTTTTACTGAATCGTTTCCAGTAAAAAGGGTCTCCGGATCTCTACATGCACCAAACGAAACACAGCAGTATTAAGCTGCTATTTTACGCTGGTGTTCTGTGAGAGCGTGATTCTTTCCCGGTCGAGCTGACCTATTCGTACTACAACTCTACCACGTTGATATCTATATTTTTGTAACTAAAATTTATTTGTTTATTATATTATTTATGTATTTATTGAATATATATTTTATATTGTGTGTATTTTCGAATAACTTGCGTACACCTTTACCCTTTACCCTTTCTCATAGGTCATTACATCCTTTGCAATGTGGTTGTTTGGTAGAGATCCCTTGTACATAATTGAGTAAACATTTTACAATTATGTTTTGTTTAATTATTAAGTTTTAGTTAATTAATTTTAAATATTTCGTCCCGGACTACTTCGAAGCTCCGAGGTATAATTTTTTTATCAAGTTGAAGTGACAAACAAAATCCCATTCCACCCGATGCTGAAAGGTTTTCGCAATTTATGAACATCCGCAGCCAACTTGGTACAAAGAAGGTTACGGAAGCGTTATAACCTCATAAGACCAAGACGGAATGCATTATAACATTTTTATTTATGATAAAGCCCTAATTATATTTTACTAATTCCTGTATTTGTTTATAAAATATTGAGACCTGAACATAATGAGGAAAATATGTTCAGTAGTGGACTAGTGAAGGGTTGTTTTGATGATCGTGATGAACTCTCCTATATTCAGATATAAAAGCTGAGACGCTGGATAGCTATAAGTAAAAAGGAACCAATCATTTTTGAATCCACTAGAAGTTTTAGCGGCATTTATACGTATTACATACAAAAAAGGTACCAATTTATTATTATATATAGCATAAAGATTTTTTGAAAACCTTTATAGAATCAAGAAATGTGGCAAAAATTTGTTGTTTTGATATTCGTGTTCAGATCATTGGTTCTGGTAATGTGATATTTAAAAAATAATTGTCTTACTCCAACCAACTGTGCCAACTCGGAAAAAAATCGATTCGAGTTAAATCGAACTGAAACTCAGGTAACTCGATTTTGAACTTGAGTTACGCATTTCAAATTAGCTGTACGAAGCTGTGTCGATTTTTCACAAATTATTTTTATAGTTGTTCTTCCATCCAACACAAATATTATTACTAAATTTAACAGGTAGTTATATATTTTTGGTTTGCGTATTGACAATCTTCATAAAATAATATATAACTCTAACGTTATGACGTAAGTCTTAATGTTATTAATAAATTGACAATCACAAAGTATACTTAATCAATTTATATAATATATAACATAAATTGATATTACATTATAAATATATAACGTAATATCAATTTATAATAATATTACATAATATATACATACATAAATTGCTCGAATTAGTAAGTCGATTTCATCACTAAAGGCGGCACTGAAAATTTCGGGAATCAAGGAAGTGACACAACATTACTATTTAAAAATATATTTATTGCTTTTCGAAGTATTCTCCTCGAAATTTGACACATTTTTCCATACGATGGAACCAATCATTGAAGCAACCATTCCATTCGGAAGTTGGGGTCTCCAAAATGGCCGTTTTGTAGGCGTTCACAGCATCTTCAGGTGATGAAAATCTCTGTCCACGCAATTTATTCTTTATTTTAGGGAAAGTATAGAAATCATTAGGGCTTAGGTCGGGTCTATACGGCGGATGGTCTAATAATTCTATGTATTCTTGCTCTAAAAACTCTTTTGTTCTGTGTGCGGTGTGAGAACTCGCATTGTCGTGATGGAGGATGATGCGGCGGTTGCAGTTCTCTTTACGGAGTTCAGAAAAGACCTGTGGCAAACAAATGCTAGCATACCATTCTGCATTAACCGTTATTTACCCCTCAAGAGGAATAGTCGTAACATGGCCGGTTTTGAAGACAAACGTGGCCAACATTTTTTTTTTTGCAACACTCCGTGAGCGAACAATTTTTGTTGGCTTTAATTCATTTTTGAACTCCCAAACTCGTGACTGGTTTTTTATTTCGGGTTTGTACGCGTATATCCAGGATTCATCACCTGATACAATGTTGTGTACAGCATTTGAGGATCCTGCGTGGAATCGAGAGTTCTGACGCACCAAGTAACGCGAGCCGCATTTTGCTCTTCACAGAGCGAATGCGGTATCCATCGGGAAAACAACTTTTTTACACCTAATTGTTCATGCAAGATTATTTGTATTTGACTCATGCCAATGTCTAAAGTTGCCTAAATTTCGCGGTATGTCACATGTCGATCTTCCTCAATCAGCTTACGCACAGCATCAACGTTTTCTTGGGTGACTGCAGTTTTTGGACGACCTTGACGGGGATCATCACTGAGCTTTACACGTCCACGTTGAAATTCAACAAACTAGCGATTATTTTGTGGTTTTGGATGGGGCTTCATCACCAAATGCAGAAATCATCCGGTCAACACACTGTTTTTGTATTAAACCACTTCGAAAGACATAATAAATCATCGCTCTTGAATTTTCTCGAGTCAATTCCATTTTCTCAACGACTAAACAAGTTTGAGAAAACCTTGTGACAAGACCGAGAATCTTTTTTAAATAAATAAATCGTATTCGATTTTTAAAAACCAAGGAGTTTTCAATTAAAAAGATTTTAATATGGCAGGAACAGTGGAAATATTCCATTCCTGATACTTTTAGTGCAGCCTAAGTACATTGCATAGGCCGTATTTTGTGACTACCGAGCCACTCTGGTTAATTTATGTATGTATGTCATTCTAGTTGTACACTAGTTTTCGAGTAAATCGGCTATTTACAGATCTTGCATCGAGTAAAAGTTTATCACTAGACTTGAGAGTAGGAATTACTTTAGTTAAACCATTTTTAAATATCCTTTATTAAATAAGTAATATGTGGCAATATGAAATTAAAATATTAAATATTTATTTATTTGTAGTATTATCATGTTTTTTTTCATGTTTGTAGTATTCTGAAATTTAAACTGCTTTTTACATATCTTACAAACCATTTATTTTTTAAAAATAAAGCCACACTGACGGTTTTTGTTTCGTTGATTAATTGTTATCACACATACTTTTAAACAAACAAGTATATGTCAAACACCTTTTATGTTATGTAAGGGGTTTTCCAATAGGGACTTGACAATTTTGAATTTAGTTTCTGAACGCACTGTTTCACTTAACGTCGAACTGTTCCTGTCAGTTTATTCAGTAGACATAAACATTTTCATCGTGGTGAAGTACACGAACGAACAATGTCTGCAAATCTTAAAAATTTACTACAGAAATGCGGAGTCGGTGGCCGCTACTTTAAGAGCGTTAACTCCGATTTTCGGTCGTAATTCTCGCCCTATTAGACAGGCACTAATAAGTTTAATGAAAAAGTTTGAGTCTACATATTCGTTGTGTGATGTTGCCGTGCCAGTGAGACTACGGGTTGGTCGAAGTGTCGAAAATATCGCTGCCGATGAAACGTCCGTAGCAAATGATCCAAATCAGTCAATTCCACGGCGTTCTCAAGAGTTGGGCATGGCCAAGACTACTTTATGGCGAATTTCGCGTAAGGATCTTACTTTACACCCATACAAGATTAGGCTTACTCAAGAATTGAAGCCGATGGACCATTCGAAGCGACGTACTTTCTACGATTGGGTTCTGGAAAAAGATGCACCAAGATGATCAATTTCATCGCAAAATCATCTTCAGTGATGAAGCTCATTTCTGGCTCAATGGGTTTGTCAATAAACAAAATATGCGGTATTAGGCGGGTGAAAATTCACACGTGCTTAATGAAAAACCACTTCATCTACAAAAAATAACTGTTTGGTGCGGTTTGCATGCCGGCGGCGTCATAGGGCCATATTTTTTCGTCGACGATAGTGGTCGCCACGTTACTGTGAATAGTGATCGTTATCGCGCCATGATCATCGATTATTTTTGGCCCGGATTGGAATATATGGATTTGGACAGCATGTGGTTTCAACAGGACGGCACCACAAGCCACACAGTACACGCTACAATCGATTTATTGAAGAACAAGTTTGATGAGCGATTTATCTCAAGAAATGGACCAGTCGATTGGCCGCCTCGTTCATGCGATTTAACGCCTCTAGATTTTCTTCTTTGGGGCTACGTCAAGTCATTGGTCTATGCTAATAAGCCGACGACGTTGGAAGAGCTCAAAGCCAACATTGAACGCGAAATAGCAGCCGTTTCGGCCGAAATGTGTGGCTGAGTCATGGAAAATTGGGTCCAACTAATTGACTGCTGCAAACGTATCCGCAGTGGCTATATGAGCGAAGTCGAGTTCCATTCATAAATGTTTTGAATGTACTTCAACCCGATAATAAAGTTTTTGAAATATCTCAAATGGTTTTCATTTTTTTTTTTTGAAAAATTTGTCAAAATATTGGAAAACCCTTTACTTACACGAAGTAACAAATAAATAATCAGCAATGATAGTACAACCACGATATTATAAATCAAACTAAGTTCACATTTGTTTACAACATTTTGAATTTGGATGCGACCTGTGATGTCACCCGCGGCGACTTGTACTACAAGTAAACAATTAGTGAAGTAATATCTATCTAGCGCCCTCCGAATCTATACGATGCACCGAGTTGACTCGGTAACTTAGTAAAATTTATTTTCCCTCAATTATCGAATTGGACAAATTCACTCGATTCACTCGAGTGAAATAAAATACGGTTCGAGTCACGTCATTATGGTAAGAACAAAATAAATTCTGTTGTTATTGGTTAAATATTTTTTGATGGTCGCACAATTAATACATGTTTGATTTTTATTTTCTAGCATTAGAAGACTAATGTTTAAGAGAATAAGGATATTATCAACTGTCATGAAGGTTAGCAAAATATTAATTTAGACATTACGTATATGTTTCTCTTTTTTTATTTTTTGTGGTAAAATTCGAAAATAAAACTGACGAGTTTAGGTTAATAGTACGTAATAGTAGTAATAGGTTAATAGTTAGTTTATAAGAGTTTATTAATTTACACCTAGAATTTGTGAAAATCTATTATTGTGTTTGTTGAATTACCTAAAGTAAATACAAATAATAAACAGGTCTTAGAACCCTATTAGTTTGTTAAAATTGACAAAGTATTAAGTTTTTGTTACGAGTAAAAACTAAATTAAATAATAAATAGAATAAATACACAAAAGAAGTTATTATAATGTTAAAATAAAATTAGAATCTTTGGGTCGAGGAATAAGGAACCTTCTCTATTTGATACAACTTCATCGGTTTTGAAGAGCAATTCATTTAACTGCATTTGTGTACAAATAGGTAACTTATGTATTCAGCAAGTTGCTTAATACTAAATGGTTTATTTGTTAAACCAGATACGCATGCTGGATTTATACCAGCCATAGTAGATAGGCACTATAAATGGTACATATATATGTGTAAAAAATGTAGTAATTATTTGTACTAGAAGCAAATATAAAGTTTGAATAATAATATTTTGCGTAGAAAAGTGTATTGGTTATATGTATTATGCTTAAAAAGCTGTGTTGTTTACTCTGCAGAAAGAAATATTATTTTGTCTTCTAAAATCTGATATACTTAATATAACAATAATATTTTTTTCTTAATCTCATATGTACATGAAACCGGTGAAAATAAAATGTGAGACAACTTTTACATAGTCGAATATCGTTAATGTTAATCAATAATTACTGCTTCTGTATTTGATCAGCTGGAGCTGATTAATGCTGTATTATTTAAAATTATTTCTTTTTTATTTAACATATGTAAAGGCAGATATAAGAAAATACTGTCAGAAATATGTAAATATAGTTTATTGACATTGAAGGTATAGTCTTATCTCATATCTCTTATTATTAAAAATGTCTTTCGATTCCTATATAATAAAGAAAAAATAGTATATTGGTAAGAATTACTACTTAGTTAAGACACCTTTACAATATTAATTAACTTCTTTTCAGGTGGATCGCTTAGAACTGTATCTGCCTGCAAGGCATAAAAATCTGTATGCCTTGCAGGCTGAAAGCTTGTTGAGACGAAAAGTGTGTGGATATTAAAGACAACAGTCTTATATCATAAATTTCTTATGCCCTTCTAATTGTTTACAATATCATAAATGGACATGTTACCATCAATTTATTTTCAAAAACCTTCAGAAATATATCTAACACAAAAATGTTTCTACCTATTGTAACGCTTCCCCCCCTCTCATAGTAATAAATATATTCATATTAGATTAAATATAATTAATTCCCCTTTATAATAAAAATTATATATATATATATATATATATATATATATATATATATATATATATATATATGACTAGATAAATAAAATATGTTTTGATCTTTCTAAATGATCTTTCTAAAGGTTTAATAATAGGCCGTTTGTAATATTTTGGCGTGATGGTCTTAGTTTAGACCCTTATTTACGTTGTGTTTGTTTAGTAACTTAGTTGTTTTAGGTGTCTTTTGGAAGAATAAATATTCGCTAGAGCAATTGAAAGCTGTTGGTAGTGCCTTATAAGCTAAGGGAACCCCGTTCACGAAGACAGGGCTCGAGAAAGGTTAAGAACATAAAACGTCCCAATTCCACTTGTATCAGGTTTACATTATTAACTTAACATTATTTATCCCTTCCCGCTCGAAAAAGGCTCAAAATATATTTATACAAAATACCCGATACAAGGCCTTCGCTCTCCTACATTTATTTAAAAAAAAATGTAGGGGGAGGTACACGGCCCCACACACCCCGTGCACGGTGAGTGCCAACCATTTTGATGCACTCCCCCCGAAGGGAAAGCTAATTCGGGAACTGGACCGTAGACCACAGCAAAATAACTGGCGAACCAGTAAAAGAGGCTTGGCCCCTTGCTAGTGCGTAAGCACAAACATCGACCGAAGTCGCGCATGACAATGCGTGTAAACGCCAAACAGAATACGAACGAATTCAGCCACAGTGAATGTACGTCACACGGTTTAGGCAAATAGGCACACTGGCCGTAAACCCTCCGTGAGTGCCACCACCTGCCAGACCGCCGCTCCTGCAGACGTGATGTAAGTGTATGGCATCACCACCAATTGCATGATCAGCACGGCTACTAGCCGCAGAGCGTGTCATGAGTCTACCGCTCACCTCAAGGGAATGGGGTCCCACGTTGTGCGGCTTTCGGCCGCAGCCTTGAGAGTCTCCTCAGATCCTCCCGCCAGCTACCACCCGCATGAGGTCGACACATATGCTCCACCAACCAATACAACGGCAGATATAGCCAAAAGGCAGTTATAAGATAAGAGTAATAATTCGCCATCAGAAAGGGTTTGTGTCACTGACGTTGAGTAAATGCATTTTCGATCATGTTTGTCTCACCCACCGACAAGTTGCCTTCAATCATTCAAAGGTGGGAAAGTTACAGAGATATAATATTATGTTGTTATATAAAACATCGTGGAGGGCAGACAGTCTGCAGCCCCGTAATGAAGGGACCCGACTTGGGCAAAGCTACTCAGGCGTGAGTCAATCCAAGACGCAGAGAGCGCCATTGAGAATAGCGTCCCACCAAACAACCATCGCAGAGACGCAATGCTGCAGAACGCAACAAGCATCAATACGACTATCGTCGGGCTTACACCATCCCAAGGTCCCCCGTACATCCCAGCAGACATCACCACCTGCATACCTCCATCGACCAGAACCACAAGAGTGTGTCGAATCAGGCGCAGCACACCCGCAGATCCATCACAAGACGCAATACCGCAAGTAGCAGTAAGCATCAATGCAACTATCATACGGATGGCGCCCCCCTCACAACACACCCATATAATTCCTATCGACTTTGGTAACAAAGTTTGTATTGTTGTTATATAAAAATTATCACCAACGTATCATAGTAGCAGGCTACTAAGACGCCAATGAACAAAACTCCACGTATCATAGCGCTAATGCACTAAGACATGAAGTTGAGTATGCCTGTTACACTTAAAAGTGCTACCAAACACACTCATAATCCCAATTCGAAATATAGACGACGCATAGCTATGCGCTACTACGCCGCCCACAAACGGTATGGGTGTGCGATGTCCACGGGAAAGCCGTATTGCTACAACAAACCCTCTTACCACCGGCAAAAAGATGTTATTTGTTTACCTCCATCGACCAGAACCACAAGAATGCGTCGAATCAGGCGCAGCACACCCGCAGATCCATCACAAGACGCAATACCACAAGTAGCAGTAAGCATCAATGCAACTATCACACGGATGGCGCCCCCTCACAACACACCCACATGACCCCTATCGATTTTGGTAACAAAGTTTTTATTGTTGTTATATAAAAAATATCACCAACGTATCATAGTAGCACGCTACTAAGACGCCAATGAACAAAACTCCACGTATCATAGCGCTAATGCACTAAGACATGAAGTTGAGTATGCCTGCTACACTTAAAAGTGCTACCAAACACACTCATCATCCCAATCCGAAAGATAGACGACACATCGCTATGCGCAACGACGTCGCCCACAAACGGTATGGGTGTGCGATATCCACGGGAAAGCCGTATTGCTACAACAAACCCGCTTACCACCGGCACTAAGATGTTAATTGTATACCTCTATCGACCAGAACCACAAGAATGCGTCGAATCAGGCGCAGCACACCCGCAGATCCATCACAAGACGCAATACCGCAAGTAGCAGTAAGCATCAATGCAACTATCATACGGGTGGCGCCCCCTCACAACACACCCATATGACCCCTATCGATTTTGGTAACAAAGTTTGTATTGTTGTTATATAAAAAATATCACCAACGTATCATAGTAGCACGCTACTAAGACGCCAATGAACAAAACTCCACGTATCATAGCGCTAATGCACTAAGACATGAAGTTGAGTATGCCTGTTACACTTAAAAGTGCTACCAAACACACTCATCATAACAATCCGAAATATAGACGACGCATCGCTATGCGCTACTACGCCGCCCACAAACGGTATGGGTGTGCGATGTCCACGGGAAAGCCGTATTGCTACGACAAACCCGCTTACCACCGGCACTAAGATGATATGTCTAGGACACATCGGTTAGCGAGTCCAAATCTACCTCGGACCAATTGCTCGTGAAGCAGCACACACGCCACCATAATATTCCTTTTCAAGTCCCTAATAAGGACTAGTCATTTTGCTACAGTACTAGGAGCAGTCAGTCACCCGACCACCCCATACAATGCTTATGCATCAAGGAGACCTCCTATAATATTGCTTTTGTATCATAGACCTTACTTTCATAAGTCATGTATATATAGGATTCGAACCCACGACCCTACTATTGTAATGCATATTCATCATAGAGACCTTCTATAGTATTGCTTTTGGATCATAGACCTTACTTTCATAAGTCATTAATATATAGGGTTCGAACCCACGACCCTACTATTGTAATGCAAATTCATCATGGAGACCTTCTTTAGTATTGCTTTTGTATCATTGAGTTTAATATCATAAGTCCCTAATATAGGACTAGTCATTGTGCTACAGTACTTCAGGCAGTCGGGCTCCCGACCACCCCATATATATGTACAACTGCAGGAATGTATCTCCGGCAGCTCCTCCATACAAGACATCTATACATGAACACCTTCAATAACTTACGAAAATTTTCCTTTATACGTGAACTCCTTCCACAACTTAGGAAAATTTTCTTTTATACATGAACACCGCCCATGACTTAAACAATTTTTAACAAATTTTCTAATTATCTTATAAACGTTATTTAACTTAATTTTATAATATTTTTTGACTTGTATTTCTATTATTTATCTTATTTTGAATATTTTTTTCAAGTTTTTTAAATAAATTTATTTATTACGAAAAACAATATTTTTGCCTTTAATTTACTATGTTATTGGGATAATATCTGAAATATATTAACTTTATGTTTATTAATTTAACTTAATTGCTTAATATATATCTTTTAAGACTATTTTTGACGCCCCTTTATATTGAATTTAATTATTAATAATAATATTGGGCCGTCACACTATGTTCATTATAAACAAAACTTATGAAACCGTCCAACCAATTTTAATGACAATGTTTGTGTGTGTTTGAATGGATCCCTGGATGCTTACTATTTACATTTGGACCCGGTTTATGGCACTGTTGTCGAGATCCACATATCACCAGTGCAAAGCTGAGGTGCATCTCTAGTAATAAATACATTTAAATTATACCTGTGTTTTTGTAATCCTTACGCAAACAGGTTAAAATATCTAACTTCCTCACTATTTATCATTGTGTAATAATATAGATAAGCATGTTAATTCCAAGTCATTTTATTATGATGTATAAACACTT